>JAQZBX010027466.1:0-28351 GCA_029593785.1 Cabassous unicinctus | reverse complement strand
AACTAGTCTGTTCCTCTGGGCATGATTAAATTATGATTAGGGCTTTGATTGGGCCATGTAAGTAGGGCATTGAGTCCCCACCCCTTGGTGGGTCGGGACTCACAGATAAAAGACATGGCAAAGAACAGAGTTGGAGTTCTGATGCTGAATTTTGAGCTGGAGCCCAGGAAGTGAACACACAGGAGAAGAGCACAAGGAATAGAGATGGCTCTTAGACATGCAGAAGCACTGGGAGAGAGACAGAGCCATTTGTCTGATAGTCTCTAGCTGGCCTTGTGGAGAGACGCAAAGCCTAGAGAGCCTTGTAGTCTACAGCTGACCTTGTGGAGGAAACAGAGGAGCTGAGCCCAGAGAGAAGCAAGCCCCAGGAAAAGAGGAACCCAGGAAGACTGAACCCTCACAGATGGTGGCAGCCATCTTGGTCCAACATGTGGCAATAGACTTTGGTGAGGGAAGTAACTTATGCTTTATGGCCTGGTAACTGTAAGCTTCTAACCCAAATAAATACCCTTTATAAAAGCCAACAGATTTTTGGTATTTTGCATCAGCACCCCTTTGGCTTACTAATATAAGACATAGGTATTGGTCTCAGCATCTAATTTGGTGACAGGTTCATATAATAAGTGTTCAATAAATATTAGTGTATTAGTCAGCCAAAGGGGTGCTAATGTGAAATACCAAAAATGGGTTGGTCTTTATAAAGGGTATTTATTTGGGGTAGAAGTCCACAGATACCAGGCCATAAAGCGTTAAGTTTCTTCTCTCACCACATTCCATTGCCCCGTGTTAGAGCAAGACAGCTGCCGGCGTTTGCCAGGGTTCAGGCTTCTGGGGTTCCTCTCTTCCCGGGGCTGCGTTTCTCTCCGGGCTTAGTGCCTCTTTCCTCTACAAGGTCAGCTGTAGACAATCAGGCGAACAGCTTGCTTCACTTCTCCTGGGGCCTTCTTTCCAACATCAAAACTGCTTCTCAAAAGACTGCTTCTCAAAACCTACTCCATCTGTCCTTTGCCTTGCCTTTTATATTCGATTCCCCACCCACCAAGGGGTGGGACTCAACACCCTAATCATAACCTAATCATGCCCAGATTAACAGATCAGTTTACAAGCATGATCCAATTATATTTTTGGAATTCATAATTATATCAAATTGGCCAAGCCAACGGTTACAATTAGTAAATGTTGAAAATCCCAAGTTGAAAGCATTACTGAAATGTTTGTGAATTTACCTTCTCTAGAATTCCCATTTTTAACAAAATCGATGACCTAGGTTCTATTTGACATTGAGGACAGAATAGAACTTTTCCAGTTCTGTGATTCAATGAGTCTCATAGCAGCTGCTAAAACAATGCTAGTCACTTTACTTCTTTATATCTTTTTAAGCCCAATGATGAATTAGAGATTTTTTCTACTCATTTCATGGAAGGATGGGGCAAAAGATGAACAGATGTGGGTAAAATTCCCATTAGCTCTTTAGAGTAG
The DNA here is from genome assembly GCA_029593785.1 of Cabassous unicinctus. NCBI lineage: Eukaryota > Metazoa > Chordata > Mammalia > Cingulata > Chlamyphoridae > Cabassous > Cabassous unicinctus. The sequence goes on along the minus strand of JAQZBX010027466.1, from coordinate 26,872 downwards.
AGTGAGCAGATGCTATAACTCCTATTCAGCTTCATGGGGAATAAGCTCTCCTCAAAAAGTGTTTTTTAAATTATTTTCTGCAAAGTCCTGGAGGTCCTTTTTGAAGACTCTTTGAGGTAGCAGTTATGGGGTTGGATGTTGGTGTAATGCTCACTGTTGCTTCAACCTGAACGTTTGCACATGTGCATGTTGTAAATAAGCTTCTGTAAAAGTTTACCGCTGGAATAATGCCTCAGTCTCTACTTTTATAAAATGGGGATAATAATATTTCACACCTCAGAGGGTTTTTGTGTAGATTAAATGAATTACTGTAGGAAAATCATTGGAACAATGCCTGCCATGTAGGGTTTGGAAAGGGTTAGCTGCCATTATTATTATAATTATTATGTTATTATTATTAGGTTGGTGCAAAAGTAATTGTGGTTTTGCATTGTTGAAATTTACCATTTGATATTGGAATACATTCTTAAATAAATGTGGTTATGTTATACATCATTTTAATGTGCATTTCTCACTTTATGTTTTTTTGCTAATGACTTATTATTTGCTGTTTATATTTATTTTAGGCTACGGAAATGATGTTAGACAAAAAGCAAATTTAATTGATTTTATTATTTGGGTTCAAAATGAGAGAGAATTCGCAACATCAACTGCCAGGAACTGCTAATGAACGTACAGTGCAGTGGTGGTTCAAGTTTTGCAAAGGAGATGAGAGACTTGAAGATGAGGAGCATAGTGGCCAGCCATCGGAAGTTGACAACAACCAATTGAGAGCAACCATGGAAGCTGATTCTCTTACAACTACACAAGAAGTTGCTGAAGACCTCAACATCAACCATTCTATGGTTGTTAGCATTTGAAGCAAATTGGAAAGGTAAAAAAGCTTGATAAGTGGGTGCCTCGTGAGCTGTACGAAAATAAAAAAAATCATTTTGAAGTGTCGTCTTCTCTTATTCTAAGCTACAACAATGAACCATTTCTTGATTGGATTGTGACGTGCAATGAAAACTGGATTCTATACGACAATCAGTGATGACCAGCTCAGTGGTTGGACCAAGAAGCAGCTCTAAAGCACTTCCCAAAGCCAAACTTGCACCAAAAAAGGACATGGTCACAGTTTGGTGGTCTGCTGCTGGTCTGATCCACTACAGCTTTCTGAATCCCGGCGAAACCATTACATCTGAGAAGTATGCTCAGGAAATCGATGAGATGCACTGAAAACTGCAACACCTGCAGCTGGCATTGATCAATAGGAAGGGCCCAATTCTTCTCCACGACCACATCTGACCACATGTTGCACAACCAATGCTTCAAAAGTTGAACGAATTGGGTTACGAAGTTTTGCCTCATCTGCCATATTCATCTGACCTCTCCCAACCAACTACCACTTCTTCAAGTGTCTCGACAACTTTTTGCAGGAAAAATGCTTCCACAACCATCAGGATGCAGAAAATGCTTTCCAAGAGTTCATCGAACCTCAAAGCACAGACTCTTATGCTACAGGAATAAACAAACTTATTTCTCATTGGCAAAAATGTGTTGATGTTAATGGTTCCTATTTTGATTAATAAAGATATGTTTGAGCCTAGTTATAATGATTTAAAATTCACGGTCCAAAACCGCAATTACTTTTCCACCAACCTAATACACGTCTTTACTCTGATATTAAATCCCCTCAGGTTCATGTGCTTTTTGATGCCTTTCTGCTTGTTACTAGAACGTAAGATCCATGAGTACTGAAATTTTTGTTTCTTTAGTTCAGTAGTTGTCTCCAGTTTCTAGAGCAGTCCTTGGCACATGGTAGATACTCATTATATATCTGTAGAATAAATAAGTCCTCTTAAGTTTTCTCTCTCCTTCCTTGCTAGCTTTTCCTTCCTTCCTACTGTTATTATACCTTCTGGTAGCCCCTTTCCCATGTAATCTGCTGTATCTATTCTGATATCAGTTTAGCACCTAGATATACAGGGGTTTTTAGAATTGTATGTAAAATAAAAATAAATAGGCTAAGAAGGAAAGCCTATGCACTGACCATAAATTTCATGAGAAGAGAGACTGCTAATAATTTTATGCCCAATGCTTAGCAGAGTGCCTAGTCTATAATAATGTACATCTAATTCTTTTTGATGAATGAATGTGTTAATAAGTGAAATAAAATGAAAGCCTCTTTGACTATTGAGAAGCTGGATTTGGGGGCTGTGTTTCCTATAAGTACAGTTTTAAGACAGGAAGTTCCAGGGAGAGAAAATATTGTAAGTACAAGATAAAAAATTGTTGTTATTTTACATATTCTGCTATACATTGTGACAAATTATCTCAGAGAAAAGTTTATGGAACTTGGAACTTTTCAACTTTATTTCATCCTTCATTTTAAAGTTATTAGTCATTCTAATTCCTAAGTTAGGTGAAAATATAGAATATTAAAAATAGGTTCAGAGTATGTAAAATATTTGCTTTGGGAGCATAGCTAAAAGAAGAGCATTGTAAAAAAATATGTGTGAATATGTCTGTTTTTGTAAATTAAGTTGATTTGGCATCTTAAAAGCAGAGTAATTGTTTCAATTTACAGGACTCCAAGAGAGTAGTCGCTCCGAGGGGAAAGTTCCTCACTCAACATAACAGAATCTGAGAATCTGCTAATTAGTACTGAACTCCTGAAGGCATGCCAGATTTCTAAGGTTGTGTGGTCCGCAAAAGCGTTCACTTTCTGCTTTCTTCAGGGCATCTTCAAAAACTGAGGGACTTTAGATCAGACAGAGATTGATGTTTAAAATAAAATGGCTCCTCTGGAACAAAGGCCCAACCCATAATTGAAATAGAATAAAATCCAACCCGCTCATGGGCCCAGTCTACTCCAGGTCACTTTTGGTTTCCTTCAATATTCTTCACTTAGGAAAGTGGTCTTGTATCCCTAATATTAGCAGTATTTCCTGAATTGCTTCTGCATAGTTGTCTAAAGGTATCACAAATTACTGTCTAATTAGTAATTCATATTTAATACTAAAAATTAGGTCCAAAAGTATTTGTGCTTAAAAAACATTCCACACAGGCTTTCTGAAGAGGTGAAATGAAATGTTTCTTTCAAAATGATGAAATGCAAAAGTGGATTTTTCATATGTGCATGTATATATATTACTTTGAAATGTAGACATAAAGGTTATTTATGGGGAAAATATAAAGGATAATAATAATACAAGTAAATCTTAATGTCTTTCCCCTTTGTCCAGAACCTTTGTCCTTTCTCCAAACAAAGTTACCTAAAGGGATAAAGGATACAATAGAAAGAATCAGGAACTAGATTTGGGTCTCTTTCTTCCACTGATCAGCTTTTTATTTTTAGTCAAATATGGAATGTCTCTTAGTTATGACTTCAAATAAAAACTACAATACCTTCCTTTCTTTCCTCATAGGCTGTTGGGAAAGAGCAAATGAGAAAAATGCTTGTGACAATGCCTCCAAAATGCTATACAAGCTCAGAAGTTATAACCCGAGGTAAGCGTTTGAATATCTGCACTACACACAGGGGACCAACAATCCTTGTAAAAATGTCTGAATTGCTGCTTCGGTTCTTTGCTGAATTGTTTGTTCCTGAAGTTGTGCTGACACCTGTCAGATAAAAGTGCAGTAGAACATGCACAGATGAGCACTGAGTGAACAGTGACGGTTTGGTACAGTGGCTTTCAACTTTTGGGGGCACTGAAGCTTTTGTTCAAACAATGTATTTTTGAAGAAGTCAAAGATATGGTACAAAGTGAAGCTGAAGAGACAAGAATCTTCAGGTGCTCCAAACATTGTCCTGCTGCCCCCGATGTACTGAATTCAGTTTGAAAACTGCGTAGTCTGAAGAGCCCATGGTTGAGAAGCTACTCTGAGGGGCAAATAAAAGTCCTTAGAGTCAGGAGGCAGCTCTCCCTCCCTTGTCTGACTATCCCAGAGTTTCTAGTAGGATTCCAGATATCAGGCCACAAAATACAAAGTAAAATAACTAAGGACTACCATTAAGCATGGCAACATTAGAACTTAGAATTTAGACAGAAGTAAACAAAATTGTCCAATCCAGTGTGTTATGGGTTGAATTGGAATTGTGTTGCCCCCAAAAGATATGTTCAAGTCTTAACGCTTGGTCCTGTAACTGTGACCTGCCTTAGATTTAGATCTTTGGAGTTGTGATTAGTTAGGATGAGCCCAAACTGGATTAGGGTGGGCCCTAATCTAATGACTAGTGTCCTTATAAGAAGAGACAAATTTGGGCACACAGACAGATACAGAGGAGAACGGCCATAGGGATTGAAGTACCTCAACTGCAATACAAAGAACACTAAGGATTGCAGGCAAACTCCAGAAACTAGAAGAGACAAGGAGGGATTCTCTCCTATAGAATTCAGAGGGAGCCCAGCCCTACTGACCTCATGATTTTGGACCGCTAGCCTCCAGAACTGTGAGGCAATACGTTTCTATTTTTTAAAACAACCTAGTTTGTTGTACTTTGTTATGGCAGCCCTAGGAAACTAAGATACAGTGGTTATCAGACTGTCCTGGAGGACCCCCTTTGGGGGCAATCTGAGGGTTGGGGAGAGAATGGGGAGAAGAAAGCAAGGACCTATATAAGGTCTGCTTTTTGTTGGTATTCTTGGTAAGATATTGTTTTAGTTTTCTTGGCTGCTCAAGCAAATAGCATGCAATGGGTCGGCTTAAATAATGGGAATTCATTAGCTTATGGATTGAGGCTAAAATAAAGTCTAAATCAAGGTCTCCTCAAGGCGATGCTTTCTTACTAAAGACTGGCGTTCACAGGCTGGCTGCTGGCAGTCCTCAGTCCTTGACTCCCCTGTCGCATGGCAGTGCACATAGTGGCCTCTCCTGGCCTTTCAGTTCTCCTCTGGGTTTTGTTGAATTTCTGCTTCTCACTTTCCAGGGCTTTTTTTTCCATCTTTCCGAATTTCATTCCGTTTATAAAGGGCTCCAGTAAAGGATGAAACCCCATTCTGATTGAGGTGGGCAGCCACACTTTAACTGAAGTAACCTCATCAGAAAGTCCAACTTACAATGGGTTCACTATATAGGAATGAATTAAGTTTAAGAGCATGTTTTGCTGGGGTCCATACCCCTCCAAACCACCACAGATGTCGACTGAAGAAAGGGCTTTCTTGACTTATGAACTTTGAAAAACCACTGATAATAACCAACCTTGTCTTTGGCCATGTAACGCTGGGGAGACCCAGCAGGTTTATTGGCTGGCCAAGATGACAGGACTACTCAGAGGCAGAGCAGGCTATACAGCAATCCACGTGCTAGACGCCAATTTCAGCTTTTTCAACTATGATGGGCTATTCAGACTAGAAATAAGAAATTCAGCCACTCTCTAAGTATTTTCCTTTTTATCACTAGTTTCTGAGGGCTGGATTGGGATTCCAAATTTAAAAAACTTCATTTTCTGGGTAATATGTGCATTTTTTCCAAAATGAGAAATGAATATAAAGAGAGATGAAAGATGCCAAGTTTGAGGAAGATGCTAGCTTCCAGCTAGCATCTTAACTACTGGTTCTATCTCCTGGCAGCCACTTTTTGAGGCAGGATTCTTTCAGACCATGTCTGTAAAGGTTTTCATCCTTGAGGAACTGCTCTTCCTAAATATTAACAAACAACAACAATAATAGCTGTCATTTGTTAAGAGGTTCGATGAGCCAGGGATGCTTCTAAGTCTATACATGTATTTTCTCATGCAATGTCTTATTAAAAATTTTGTGATGTAAATGTTATTACCCAACTTTAAGAAACTAGGGAGCTAAGGCTCTGCCATTAACTTGCCCAAATTCTCGCAGCTAACAAGTCAGAGAGCCTGGACTCAAGCCCAGGTTGTCTGCACTTGGTCTCTTAGCTGCTGGGTGATGTTGCCTAATTCTTAGACCTACTAGGGAGGAGAATCCTCAACAGGCAGCTGAACCAATGATCTATTAAACTTCTTTTAGGTTAAATGCTACAGTAATAGATTCTCGTAATATTTATCTGATCGTGGCTTAAACGATATTTGAAAGAGAATCTGAATGGGCACAGAAAGTGCAGATAGGACTGCTATGTGTGTGTAGGGTTCATAAGGATTGATGATATTGAAAAACAAGTTCACAGGCCAGTACAAATTGGCACATAGAATCCCAGTTCTGTCCGGCTTGTTACAGAAGCACCAATCTTGCCAGACATGAGAAAGTTGTCAAATATTCAACGACCAACTAATTCCAACGTTCCCCTGAAACCAAGTGCAACTTTGCCTATTGTGTTTGCAACTAAATTACTTCCCCCCAATAATTGATTATAGTGTTTGATCCTTACAATGTTTTGCATGAGTTAAGCTAACCACCACCACAATAATAGCAACAGATAAACTCTGGGAAGTAGCTAAGATAATCAGCAGCTTGAAAGTCTTGCATTTGAGGAAGTGCCCAAATGACATATCAGTTTTGTAAGGTTCTGCCAATTTTTGTTGGGTCTAATACAGAATTTGTGTACATCACACATTAAAATAAAAACACATGCCTGCTACCTCATGTCCTCCAAAAAGAATATTTTTACCAACATTCTTAATCTTACTTAAAATATATATTTTAATATTCTATCTAAAATAAAGTACTATAATATCACAGTTTCTGTTTCCTTAGCAATTGTTTTGTTTACCTAAAAAGTATGTTTACCTAGAAATTACAAAGACAAAGAATGATTAGATAAGTGGAATAAGATGGATACTTACAATTCCTTTACTTGGACATGATTAAACATAACATGAATTGACTTTTCCCTATTGAATCTTCTGTCCTTCCTAAGCAAGTATGTGAAAATATGACATATTAACCACTGAGCAACTTGCCAAGCCAGGAGAATCAACCCTGATAATAAGCAACCCACATAGTATGATTTTCAGTGTCACTCATAAGTATTTTGGAGGAGCTGGCATTACTTCTTACTTAACGATTATTCCAAGATATTAGCACCATGCTTCAGCATAGAATAGATATTGACTTCTCAGAGTATGTAGCTTTCTCAGCACGCTATTGCTTGTACTCACTAAATACAATTATTTCATCAGAATGCCCCTGAAATTTTGTAATTAGTGTGTTTCAATATGGATTAAAACGCCTACTTTGAACTATTTGGAGGTAGTTTTTTTTTAAAAATTGTGCTTGATTAAAATGTAATAGTTGACCAAATACAGCATTTTCTTAATATAAGAAATATGCACATAAACTTACTCTTGAAAAGATTTGGTTGTTGAATAGAGACTCAAATCACCAGGTGCCTCGTTGTATGGCTGTGGGTCCATTGTCCCGATGAAAGGAGATGGTACGCGAAAAGCATCTTGACTCATTCATAGGAAGTGCCCCCAAACTCTAGTGATGATGATGGCAGTGGGGTTAGCTCCACACAATAATTGTATGCCTTTCTTATTTCCACATCATTTGTGGTCAAAGATACAAGTGATTTCCATAAAGAAAAACACCAATTATGTGAGAAGTGAGATGTGACTTTAGATAGATTACATGTTCCCAAAGCACTCCATAATCTGCTTCCTTGTCTCTTAAGTAGTCCCAGACAAAGAAACAACAACTAGTCCTTTCAAGGATATGGAATAACTTGAACACTCATACACTGCTGGTGGGGGTGTATATTGGTACAACTCTTGGGAAAACTGCTTGACAATATCGATTAGAGCTTAAAATATACATAATTTATGTCCCAGTAATTTTGTTTCTTAGGTATATGCCCAACAAAAATGTGTTTGTGAACAGGCACAGAAGAAAACATACTGTACGGTTCCAACCAAACATACCGTTAAGTATTAAACTGTATTGATATAAAGTACATAGACAGAAATAGCTAACCTATGCCATTAGAAGACAGGATACTGGTTACCCTTGGCAGACTTGTGATGGAAGGGTTACAAGGGGGCCTTCTGGAGATTCTTGATCCAAGTGGTGCTTTCAGGGTTGTGATTCATTGTGACAATTATTTGAGTGTACATTTATGTGAATTTCTCAATCTGTATATTGCATTCTGATTCTAAAAACAAAAACAGAAATATAAACCTGGGCTGTAAATTTGAGAATTTAGTAGAAATCTTCTTTTCCTGTTTTCCATAAATATTACTGGGCAAAGACCATGACAATGACTCTGAAATCTCTCAAAGATATTGTACTGAAAAAGGAAAGTGTCTGCTAATGTGAGAAAATCAGTTGACCTGTATTTTTTTTTCTGCCAGTGCCTTTTTATGGTTGTCATGGTCCATTTAGATCTTGAGATAAATTAAAATGAAAAGTCACTGGCCGGTCTGTGGAGTTGAGGATTGTATCTACCTTTCCATGGGAAGTGTGCAGTGTCCCAGCCTACATCTGAGTCAGAGAGGAAAATGTTAGCAGGGTTCTGCAGATGGTGTCTCCTCCACATTATAATACCGCATTCCTCTTCTCTCAATTCTACCCTCCTCCCACACCCGGTGCATCCTTGTTGGGTAACTAAAATCTCCATAAAACACAAATCCGATCACATGACCTCACTGCTTAAAATCATGCAGTGGCTGCTTCTGTTTAGGCCTCTGGCCATGCTTCGATGACATTTCTCTTTATTTCTCCCTTGATCTATCCTTGGGTCTATACTGGCATTTATTTTTGGTCCCTTGAACCAACCAGGCTGGTTCCCATCTACTAGACAATGCAGCAAGCATTCCATCTACTGGGAGTGCTTTTTCTACAAATCTCCCTGGCTTTCTCTTTCAGGGCTCTGTCCATGGTTCACCCCTCCAGAGAGATCTTCCCTGACATTGCTGTCTCAAGGAGCTTGACCACCCCATGTTGCAATCTCTTCTCTTACCCTTTTTTGAGACTAAATGAAATCGTTTTGTTTCTTCAATTGTTTATTGTCTCTATTCTTCACCTTCTCACTCCAACAGAGCAAAGATCAAGGAAATTATGTTTTGTTCCATACTGCATCCCAGGGCCTAGAATACTTAGTAAATCGTAAACACAATAAATATTTAAGTATATAGATATAGCTAATAAAAGTGGTGGAAGGGAAATGTTTCTGCCACTTATCCTTTAGTTCTAGCAAAACTATTTGAATTCTGGCAGTTTTTACACTCTTGGACACCTTATAATATGTTAAATCCTGATGTACTTCCATTGTCCAGCACCCATTTATCAAATATAGCTGGTAGGATTATTCTTTGTCCTTCCCTTAATTATATCCTGTTCATGGGAGGCAGTAACAAGTCTCAAGAAAAATACTCCCAGGCAGATAAATCTGTATGCCAATAGTTGAGAGCTTGCAGAAATAGAAGAGACATGAGCCATTACATAAACAGAGTCAGTGGTTAATCTCTGGGGGGAGAATACTAGATCCCCATGAAATTGTAGTTGATTGAAAATATTTTTTTTTCCTTCCAAGGCACTCTAAAATGTACTTCATTTCTCAATGAGCTGTTCCCTAGAAATATCTCAGACATTTAAAAAAATGCAGAGACTATAAAATGAAAAGGTCTTGCTGTCTTGGCTTTGTGTCATGCTTTGTTTTAATTGACTATTGAACATTTATTGCTTATATGACCACATGCAGTCTTTATTAAGATTTGCAAGTATTGATCAAATATGTCATATTAAAAACCTAGTTTACACATAGGGATAGAGTAAGCCCATGCTGAATGGCTAGGATCAAGTGTCCAGTTCTGTTTATATCTCCTGTGACTTCCAGGTTATAGTCACAATACTCTTAAGTGCTCTTCCCTGCTTGTAATACTTTTAACATAGATTGATCATTGTGTGTGGATGGTCACAACCAAATGCAGCTGTATATTATTGGATAATGCACAGGTGAAATAGCATTGTCTATGAGGTAAATGGCTGCCTTAGTTGCATGGAGTGGAGATGCTGGGCATTTGCCCTGGGCATTTCTAGGCGCTTAGAGCTAAACTTTTGGGCCAGGAAAATTCCTGGTGTTATGCTGCTTCTAACATCACCTTGAACTGCTGATAATTCTGTTGCCCGTCAGTCGCAAAAACAAAGTTTGCTCTCAGGTCAGTGTCCTCAGCAGAATGCTGCTATCTCTTAGCAGGTAATAACGGAGAAGCGATATATAGCTGTCTACATGTTTGTCCACTGCCCCATCCACACACCTCATACACAGCTGAATGGGTCTATCAGGATTTCCTGAAAGGTTGGGGTAAAAGTAACAACTAACACTTATGTACTGAATTACTATGTGCCCATCTCTGTTTTAAGAGTTTTATATCTATTAACTAATTTAATCCTCCAAACAACCCTATGAATAGGTACTATTATTATTCCAATTTTATAGTTGAGGAAACAAAGGCAGGAAAGGTCTATAAACTCTTTCAATCTTCCGGCAATTCTAAGATGGTTCCCAAGATTCCTGCCCCCTGTCGTACATTTCCTGTACAATCTACTGTTCTTGAGTATAAGCAAGACCTTGTGAATGTGATGGGCTATCACCACCAATAGTATATTACCTATATGTGAGGAGCATTTTTAATCAGTTGACTTTGAGTTCATCAGAAGTAAAATCACCTTGAGTGGGCCTCACCTAATCGGACAGGCCCTTAAAAGAAGTCAGAGATATTTAAAGCAGCAGAGATTCTCCTGTTAACCTTGAAGGGGTAAAGTGACATGTTGTGGAGTGGGCCAGATGGCAGGGAATGAGGGTGGCTGCTCAGAGCTGTTAATAGCCACCGGTTGACCACCAGCAGGAAGAGAGGGCCCTACAGTCCCTAACTGCAAGGAACTGAATTCGATCATTGACCATGTGAGCTTGAAAAGGGACCCCAAGATCCTGAAAAGAATGCAGTTTGGCCACTACCTTGATTTCAGTCTTCTTGAGAACAGGAGCAAGTATAGAACTAGCTGTGATGGTTTGAAGCCACATGTACCCTAGAAAATAATGTTCTTAAGGCTAATGCATTCCTGTGGATGTGAACCCATTTTAAGTAAGACTTTTTGATGAGGTTATTACAATTAAAGTGTGGCCCAGCCCAATCAGGGTGGGTCTTAATCCTATTACCGGAATCCTTTATGAGTGGAATGAAATTCGGACAGAAAAAAAGCCAAGGGAACAGCCAGAAGCTGAAATTCAATGGAACCCCGAAGAGAATAGAGAAGCCAGGAGACGCTGCCATGTGCATTAATGTGTGACAGAGGAAGCCAAGGTCCAAAGATCTCTGGTAACCCAGCCCGAGAATGCCAGTCTTCAATAAGAAAGCATCTCCTTGATGACATTTGATTTGGACTTTTTCCCAGCCTCAAACCATAAGTGAATACATTTCCATTGTTTAACCTGACCCGGTTCATGGTATTTGCTTGAGCAGCTCTGGGAACTAAAACACCAGCTAAGCTGTGCCTGGACTTCTAACCTTTTGAAATGTGAGGTAAATGGGTGTTGTGTTACGTTGCTAAGTTTGTGGTATTTGTTACTCAGCAATAGAAAGTTATAGATATGACTTTCCCCATAGTGTAGGGGAGTTTAGGTATTCATGAGACATCCCTTGTAACTATTCCCAAAACCTAATCTTGCTTCTGTGTGCCCAGGCCTGGGCTGCTCTGTGAAAGTACTGAGGAGTGTTTAACTTCTGGCATGCAGCTTTTTACCATTCCCCATAGCCTCAGTATCCTTCATCCCCACACCTCTTAGGAGTTCATTTCCTCAAGTATGAATAACTCATTCTAGAATTGCCTACCTCCCTGATTTTCTGATTTATTTGTTTTGTAGAAAGGACCAGATATTTTCTTAAAGCTACCCAGGAGATTTTATTATGAAGCCAAGGTAGAAAATTGGTGGTCTAGAATGACATCCTGTAAGGCTCCAAAGATCATCTGTGGTAGCCATGGATATGCCAAGTGCGTTCAGGGGTCCCGCAGTATGGAGAAGATCTGAGTTCCAGGTCCTGTCCAACAGCTTCAGATAGGATCTCCTTCTTGACTCCCCCCAAGGTAGGTTAAGTCCATGCTCTTGATTCTTTCACACTTTTAGAAGATTCAGAGACACACACAAATGATCCAATTCCAAAGGATGTGCTTTAATTTCCCAAGACAGTATATTCTAAAACTTTCAGGAGGAAAAACATATTTCCTAACTATAATATAAAATGAAAGACTGCCTCTCTACAATAGAATCAGTGCTTCATATTATTATGCAGTATTTGGGTTTGCTTTGGAATTGTGCTTCTTAAGTCACAGCTGAGTCTTATAGCCCCTAAAAGCCATTGTTTTTAGCAACCCCAGTACACTGGAAGAAACTTTAAAGCAATTACCTATAAAGGATTGATTAAATTAAATTTTTAGCAAAGTCGTACTTTTCTACATCCTCTATGTGATTTCATTATTCCAGTTTGTAGTATTAAATATATAAATAGCTTAGTGTTCATTCATATGTACGTAGTCTTAAGATATATTCACCTTCATCATCCCACTATGAATTAGGATAGGGTTTGATTACCTTTCAGTATTTTTTGTACCTTAACCAGTCCATATAAAAGCACGCAATATTTTTGAGAGTTTAAAATTCTGTCTATAGTACCCACAGATTGGGGAAGGTTAAGTAAATTAATGGAGCTGAAAAAGCCCATTTCCTTGGTGTTGGAAATGCTAATTTTTGAAGCATTGCATCAGGAGAGGCATCCGCCCGCCCCCCAGTTGATATAGAAGTATTTGGTTTATACTAAAATTAGTGTGAGGTAGGAGTGTGTGTGTGTGGTGTTGTTCAGGTTTGCTTTGTTTTAGAGGCTCTGTTATGAATCAGTTCTAGGAAGATGAAAAGCCAAGTACAGTCTAGTTTATTGAGTGAAACCTACAGCTGTGAAATAAAACCAGTGCCTATGGAGGAAAGAGGAAGCAGCTGTGAAGTGAGCTACCAGGTAGGAATTGACAGATACTGTCTTGTCAGGGCTGATCCCCATACTGAGAGCCTGATGAAAGTGAGGAAGGGAAATGCTGAAACACCAGTGAGAGGAAATCAGAGTTATAGCTGTCTTTAGATGCAGGAAAATGAACTGAGTTTTAAAAAGAAGGACCCTCTCTATGCTTAGGACTGGGTTTTGATGCATATACAGTATATGTGGATAGATAAACTTAGTGTAAACGTACCAAGAAAATATTTCCATAATTACTTGGAAACTGGCACATGGCAGGTACTTAAGTAATTTTTGGATGAATAGGTGAGCAATGTATGAGCCTTAGTACCATGTTTTTGTAGGTTTGGGCAGGTTGGGAATGCTTGGTTATAATTATCAGTACAGATGTTTCTGGGTTATTTTGGGAGGAAAAAAAAAACCCAGAAAAACCCAAAGCCAAACTCTCATCTTCTACAAAACTGAGTCCTAAAACTAACAGAGTTTAATGGGGAAAATATAGGGAGGGTGAGGGGAGACAGCTCACACCTGTGCAACTTTGTGACCTGCACACTAACCAAACCAGTAATTGGGAGATAATAGCCACTCAGGCAGGTAGGTTAGCAAGGTAGAGGTTGCTATAGAGGATATTAAAAAATGCACAGAAAAATATGGTGGAATTGGGAGGAACTCTCTAACTAGCATAGGGCTGGCAGGTTGCAGAAAAGAGAGATTTAAGTCAATGGGCTGCATTGAAGGTGGATGCAGGAGGGAATACAACCTGCCATGAGCAAGAGCCATACAAGGCTGGGTGGTCCTCTCCAGAGTTTGATGTAATACTCCTTTCTATGACCCAGTGATAACTGACATTTGGGGGACTTTGGGGATTGTGATATATTTTCATGGTTTAATTACTCTAGCTTGTCTACTTTTAAATTTAATATGGCATGTATTTATTTGTTACTTTAAAGGAACTTGATGCTCTCATATGTTGCTGGCAGGAATGCAAATTGGTACAATCCTTTGTGAGGACAATTTGTCAACATGTGTCAAAAGCTTTAAAATTCTTCATACTCTTAGGCCTTGTAATTCTACTCTAAGTCATGGACCTAAAGAAACAATCAGAGATGTCCTCAAACATATGCCCACAAGTAAAATCACAGCTTCTCTTGTTATAAAAGTGAAAACCTGGACCAATCTATATGTTCACAAATAGGAGATAGCAAAAAAAACATAATAAAATAAGAAATAAAATCCTCATTCATAATATTATGGAATACCTTGCAGCTATTAAAAATGGAAGTTAAAGGGGTACTTAAAAATATGCCAATATACTTTGAGTGAAAAAGAATAGTATTTCCCCAATTTTGTTATATATTTATGTATAAGTATTTAATATATAGTATCATCACATCGTCAGGTAATTTATAGTATAATTTTCTTCTAATTCCTAATGGTTTTTCTTCTCATGTTCCACCTCCTCCTCAGTCCTGTTTCTTCTGAATCTTGGTTACTTATCTCCTGCTGTCTTTCATTTTGCTCCATCAATATGTGGAGTATACTTTTCTTTGATTTCTTTTCAGCATCATCAACATGAGGCAATGGTATAGAGCAGACCACTTGTACTGAATGTTTGAGATCAGTGACGAAGGGTTATATCACATCAAGCTTTCAGCCTACAATCAAATAATCATATCCCTCTTCTCAAAGTCCCTTAGCCCTTTCTTCCAACAGGCATTTCTCACAGATGGTCTCTTCATCTTGGACAATTGCTTCCTGCCAATCTCTTTGATTTTCTCTTCAGACCTCTTCATTATCATCCCTTTCTAGACAGCTTCATTCTTTCTCTACAGAGATGTCTAGAAAACTCCATGTTTTTCTTTATAGTACAAAACAATTTAGCTTTCTCTGTTTTATTTTTCTGTCTTCAGGAGAATGCCCAGGGACTAATTTTCTATTAGCAAAATGGCTCATCGAGATGTTTTGCTAAACAATAACTTTTATTTTGAAGAGGTGAATAAAAGTCTTATTTTCTACCATATAGTAATAGGCAAAATGTGTTTTGACAGTCTGCCCAAATATGTGAGCACAAATGGACTCAACGACATTACTGATCTGTTTTCCTCTGGCTCTTTCTTCCTCTCCTCAACAGAATCCTGCTTCTATGCCAAAGTCCCTTTGTTATTTTCTGGAGTCCACTCTGCTGCTGATAGATTAAAGCTTTTGAGGTATCAGTGCTGCTCAGTGGCTCTGAAACCATCACTGCCAAAGGTATACTTTCAAGCCATACTTGTTTATGTTGAAGTAAGGAGAAAGGCCTGCATCCTTTTTGTACTGCAGGCATCCAGAAGGAATCAAAGTAGAAGAGCTTTGCATCCCCTGTACCTACCTGAGATCTTGGAGAAGGTGGTGTTCAGTCGTTCATTTATAGCATCCTGCTCCCTGGGGTGCTAGACCTGGTGTCCCTCTTTGTTGATTCCTGAATTTGTTGGTAGGACCAGTTGGCTGTATCTTCTTCCTCTCTTAGGATACATTATTCCTAGGAAGCTCTTCAAATAACGCTCTTGGAAACAAACTTCTGACTACCCTACCCCATCCTATCCCACCCTATCCTGCCCTACCAGTACTTTAGAAAAGTCTAAAAATGTCTGAGTGTGGTAGTTATACTTAGAAACAAGAAAGAAATACATCAAAACCTTAAGAACTGCTAGCTTTAAGTGGTGAGAGTACGAATAATTTTGTTTTTTAGTACTTTTCTCTTTTTCCAAATTTTCTATACTGAATGTGCATTACTTCAGTATATAGTTAACCCTTATAGTAATAAATATAAAAATCAAGATTCTTAAAATACATTATAGTTTGAGAATTTTACAGTGATTTTAGAGTGATGATATTCCCTTACATGTAACAAAAAGTAGTCTGCATATAATTATCTTAATTACTCAAATACAGTCCTTCTGTGGGTGAATATTCATAGTCAACTTTATCCAAAGCATTTTTTTTTGTAACTCCTGAGGGAAAAATGTATCCAGGGAAAATCAGAGAGAATTATATATTCTGGACAAAACTGGGGGCACATTGCCAACACCCCTTGTATTAGTCAGCCAAAGGGGTACTGATGCAAAATACCAGAAATCTGTTGGCTTTTATAATGGGTATTTATTTGGGGTAGAAGCTTACAGTTACCAGGCCATAAAACATAAATTACTTCCCCTACCAAAGTCTATTGCCACGTGTTGGAGCAAGATGACTGCTGATGTCTGCCAAGAGTTCAGGCTTCTTGGGTTCCTCTCTTCCTGGGGCATCGTTTCTCTCTAGGCTCAGCTGCTGTGCTCTCTCCACAAGGCCAGCTGTAGACTATCAGGCAAATAGCTCTCTTCCTGGGGCTTCTGCTGTGTCTAAGGAGCCGTCTCTATTCCTCTGTGTTCTTCTCCTGTGTGTTCACTTCCTGGGCTCCAGCTCAAAACTCCCAACTCTGTCCTTTTCCATGTCTTTTTTCTGTGAATCCCCACCCACCAAAGGGCAGGAACTCAACACCCTACTGACATAGCCCAATCAAAGTCCTAATCATAATTTAATCAATTAAAAGTGATACTTCTGACAAACCAGTTTACAAACATAATCCAATAAATATTTTTGGAATTCATAAATAATGCTAAACTGCTACACCCCTATAATTTTGTGCATTGTTAAGTCTATGAGAACTAAATATTTTTAAAAAGAGACAAAATTGAAATTTCATCAATTAAAAATAAAAGGGAAAGCACTTCTGTAACTGTAACCATTTCTAAATTCCTTCATTCTCTGTCATTGCACCTTTGGCTTGTAATGGGATTAATGGTTAATTATGAATATCTAATAGACACCTATTACAGTGGGATCTGTGGCCCACAGTGGCTGGGGAGCTCATTGTTGAACTTCACATTGAGGGGAATGGCTGTCTCTACTTTTCCTCCATTGGACCATAGTAGAATCATTGCAGTAGTAGAGAGGAACAGCATCAGATGAGTGAGATAGAAGATTCTATTCTCCACCTCTCATTAGGCTCTTGGATGACTCACTGGCTTTGTTGATGCCTTAATGACATCAGTGCTGATGCTCTGGTCACCAACCCTACAATGCTTTGATAGTGGAGGAAGCTGCGTTTAGCAAGTCTCTCAGACTTGAGTTTCTGAAGCCTTAGGGAGCATTGAAGAGGGCTGTTTTGAAGCCTTTCACGGTGATAAAAGTTTAATAAGATGTGTTTTTCTGGGATTTCACACCTCAGAAATTCAAGAAGGTCTTTTGCTGAGTGGCAAAATAGGGGCTTGAACGTCATATTAATTTTATTGTTAAAAGTCACATGGCCTTAATTTTACTCCAAGCTGAAAGTGGAGGATGTGAGAAATCCTCTACACTAAGAACACATGTGCCTGTGGTATGGCATATTTTATCATAGTTGATAAATTTGGTTGGAAAATCTAAAAATACCAGCACATATACTGACAACAAACATCTTTGTACCAAACATCATGTTAGACTCTAAGGATAAAGAAAGATGGGCAAGACATTGTCCCTTTCTTCCAGAAAGTTACAAATGTATTAATAAATGTCTATTGGAATAGAATAATTACTGTGTTAGCAATTAATAGTATGCACTATGGAAATATATCTCAAACATGGGTGAGCAAAAAATAGGCACCCACCTAAAATGTGAGTTCCAAGAGGGCAAAGACCACTCTTATTGGGCCTAAGTTATACTCTTATATGCAGATCAGAATCTGGCATAAAATGAAATAGGAATCAACTCTTTTAAGTGTAAAACCTTAGACTTCTACCTGATGGTATAATTCAAGAAGGAATATGGATTAGTGGTATCTGTATAGTGGTGGGCACTTTTTGAGATAATACTCAATCTATAAATTGTTTTCTTTTTGCTTAATGCCGTTGCTGTACATGACATTTCAGTTGCATTACAACAAGTGTGTGGGAAGAGGGCAAATACAGAAAATCATTCTGGAGTAACAGACTGATGAGAGGAAAAGCGAAGAATTATAACTGTAGAGGGTAAGCAACGCATGTACCTTGGAATGAGAAATACCTGATACTCAATTCATTCATTTGCATAAAAATGAGGAAAGTAATAATTGCATGTGACAGTTTGAAGTTCTTTTATGAATCCCAAAAAGAGAAAGATTATGTTTTTGAACTAATCCATTCCTGTGGGTGTGAGACCATTTTGTTGGACTACGTCAGTGAAGCATGACTCAGGTTGAGTCTTTGCCCTTGTACTGGAGCTGATAAAAACAGAGACACAGAGAGACAACTCAAAGATTAAGAAAGCTGCCATTTTTGATCCTGCCATGTGAGAGAGGACTCTGTTGCTTACAGCTGCAGAAAGGCAGAGAAGCCCTGAGAGACTGAGAGAGGAGGCCTGGAAAGAGATAAGCTGTATGCCCACAGCTGAGCTCCAGGAGATGGTAGATTCTGGAGGGGAAGGCAGATATCAGAAGCTATCCTTGCCATGTGGCAAGACCCCAGAATCAACAGTAGCTGATCTTGGTAAGAAAGCATCTCTGATGGAGTCTTGATAAAGCCAACCCATTTCTGGTACTTTACAACGGCAGCCTTTGGCAAATTAAGACATAGTACCTATCTCAGTGTGTAGTAGTAATGAATAAATGAGTACCATATTGGTTCAATTGTTGGAGCATAGTAAATGTTGGATTAACAGTAGCTATTACTATAAAGTTCCAGAATTTCCCAGATATATTGAAGGTATCTAGGAAAAGTAGGCACAATTAGCATAGTACAACAGATACAAAGAAATAACCATTCTAAAGAAACCATTACAAGATGGGAGCAACTATAGGATGCAGATGATCCATGTATGGTACAGAACTAAGATGACGGAAGAATGACAGCATCCAGCAGAAACATGGCATTGTTGACATTTTTGTGTATACCCTTTGAGACTATTTGATGTCAACCAATTAATCCATCAGCTATTCTAGCTCTATATATCTTTTCTGCATCATGCTATTCTGTAGTATAGTCTTCTCTCAGCAAAATGTTACATTTTCTGTTTATTATAAATATATGTATCTAAGACATCATATATTTCTACATCCTGTCAGGAGAAGCTTGCCGCAAGTTATGTGTATTTTTGTCAGGCTCCTGGGAATTAGTGTTTCCAAAATTGGCAGAGAGAGAAAGAGAGAGATGGAGACAGAGAGAGAGAGCTGTTCTTTCTATCATGTAAATGTAGCAAAGTAATCTTACCAGTTAAAAAAAAGTAAAGCAGAAGAGGTATGATATCCATATGGAGCATACATTTTAATCTTTGAAGAGTCAATCCCTATGGTTGCGATACTGTTAGAATGGAAACATTTCTCTTCCTTACAAATGTAGTAAAATTTCTGGAATTTATCTCGGACTTGTTGGAAGAATGGTGAGGAGGTTCACAAAGGGGAGATTCAACTTTGCTCCCGTGAAAACTAATATTCTTAAAAATTTTTCATACTTGCCATTTATTTCACCTACTATGAATATCTGTTGATGTTCTTACTCTTTATCATATTGGGATATGCAATTTTATATTGAATTGCATGCGCACATTATATATTTAAGGGTATTGTCTATCTGCCTGTCGTAGAGGTTGCAAGTATTTATTGCCAGGTTAATGTGAATTTTCTTCTGCATATGGGGTTTTGGGATGTACATATATTTTTTAAAAAATTAATACTGTTGAATCTTCCACGGCTTTCCTTTATGATTTTTGCCTGTTGTGTCATGCTTAGACACTGCAGTCTCTAGGTGTATTTAAGAGCCATATATATTTTCTTCACCCTTTCCATTGAGGAACATGGGATAATTCTCCATTTCAAATCAGCATTTATATTTCTTTAAAGTTTGGTGCTTTTTTACATATAGGTTCCATACTTGTGTTGTTTTATTATTTTTAGGCATCTGATATATTTTTTTGTTTTGGGAATGGTAATTTATTTCCTGGATTTTTAAAATTTGTTACTTCATGTGTGAAAGAAAAGTTTGGAAATATTTATGTATTTTTTAATTGGTTACAAATAAATTTTCTGTTGATTGTCCTGGGCTCTCCAGAAAGATACTCATGTTGTCTTCAAATTACAGGAACATTTCTCCTTTAAAATTTTTATTTCTGTTTATTTTTTGCATAAGTAAGGAATGGCATTATTTTATTACTTTAAGTGACACAGCTTTTTCACTTTTGAGCTATTTGATTCGACTTCTCTCCCCATCTAGGGAACATTTTGAAGTATTATTTTAGGAAGGGCATATGAGTTGTACATTGCCCGAAAGATGAATATCCCAAAATATCTTCCTCTTGTCTTTGTACATCAGTATCAACTTGGTTAGTAGAAGAATTCTCGGGTCACTATGTTTTGCCCTCAAATCCCTATACATCTTGGCCCAATACCTCTTCAATTTTGTGTTTGAGGGGCATCAAAGGTAGGCCTGAATTCATTTTTTTTAGTTGGTTACATTAGTACTAGGTAAAAGTTATTTTTTCTCACATAAATCACCTATGACACTAACAGTCTTGAAAACATTGCCCTTTGCTCCATTAAAAAAACAGGTCCTTAAGGTGATCTTGAGAACTAAAGACAAACAGAAACCTTCCATCTATGACATGCAGATTTATCTCCCTATTATTTGCCTGCTTGTGATGGGGTTAAACTGTTCAGAGAGCTGTGAAGAAGAAGATGATGATAATGATGAAGATGCTGCTGCCGCTCAACTAACTACCCATCGAGTCCTTATTATATTCTATGACCTTATTAAATGCTTTAAATTAATTCTCTTTTTTTGCTTTTGCCTTTGATTCTTTTCTTCTGACATTATACAAAGCTACATATGCAGATATAATGGTGTTTTTTCTCCTTTTTAATGAAGATTTTTAATAAGCTTAAAAATCAAGAAAGATTCCAGCAATTCATTCATTGTCTAAGGTGGTGTTGACTCCTTTCCTAGCTACATTCTGAAGAACGGGCACCCAGCAGAGGATGACGATACAGCTGCTCAGTGAAACTTCTGGGCAGATTTCTCAGACCTGGTCATCTGATATATTGCTGGTGATGGATGTAGGATGACCGAATACCTGAAAGTAACTTGTTTCTCTCCCTGTTGCTAAGATGCAAAATTAGAAGGTAATGAAATGCAACCCTCTCTTGGTGCCAAATTCTGGTTCTTGTGATTGAGAATATCCTGTTGAAGCAATGAAGTATGAAAACCAGCTTCAACTGGTTGGGTTGGTTGGACCTGCACAAAAAAGCCCCTTGTTGTCCTCACTTCAACTTGCTTAATTAGAATAGTAAAATTCCCACCCAGGGGTGGAGTTAACTGCTCCTTTTTTGATCATGCAATGTATGTACAAGCGTGATTTCCTGAACATACTAATCATACAATTATATAACTAGCTATGTATGTTCATCCATATGCATAAAAGCTAAAAACATAATCAAAGCAAATGCTAAGTAGTGACTTAGGTATTTAAGCAAAAGTAAAACTGCAGCATGGGGTGTCCGGTCTGAGTCGCTTTAAACCAACCTTGGCTCGTGTCTGCAGACATCATGAATGTTAGTTCGGTCTAACTGTCCTGTTAAAATATTTTCTCTAGTTATCCCCAAAGGCCCAGCTTTAGGGTCTAACACTAGAAAAACACCAAATAAATGGCATAATTTACTTCTTTATCTTAAAAAAAAAAAATAGAATACACGCCCTAGGCTTTTTGAGATAATGTGGTTGCCACAATCTGTTTGTTTTTACACCCAGGGACATGTAATCTTGAAGAAGCAATTATTCACAGATGCTAGAAGTTAGGGCTACAATTTTTAGCAGCCATGAGCTGAAGTAGAAGCCTAGAAGGCATCTCCATGCCTCCTCATATGACCAACAGGATGAAATATTAACTTTTTTCTGCTTGTTTGTCATAGGATTTTAAATTTATTATTTATGATTTTTAAAGTAGGTGCTAAACCGAAGATACATGTAAGCAAAACACATATGCAGCAATTGGTTCTGTCTGGGAGCAACAGGGAAAAATACACAGAAGAGATGGATTCTGAGCCGGAGCTGAAAGGAAGAAAAGGAGTCCACAAGGGAATAAAAAGGGGAGGAAAATTCTAGAGTTAAAGGCATAGATGAAAGAAAATGTATAGTTCAGTGTGGCCTGAGTATACTGAGGGCACAGGAGCAAATAGATAAAAGGTTGAATATTTATGTGGCTGTTAGATTGGGGAGAAACTTGCTGCCGTCTAAAGAGAACTTCCAATTCTATTTATTTTTTACAAAGAGCCCTGTTCTTTTTTTCCCAAACAACCCCCTTCCTCTATCTCCTACCCCTTCCCCTATCTGCCACTAATTTGCTTTTTATCTCTATAAATTTACTGTTTCTAGTCATCTCTACTAAGTGATATACAATTGTTGTCCTTATGTATCTTGTTTGTTTCACCGAACTCAATGATTTCAAGGTTCTTCCATATTGCAACACGTCTCACAACTTCATTTTTTCTTATGACCAAATAATTTTCCATTGTGTGTATGTACCACATTTTATTTATCCATTCATTTGTTGATGGGCATTTGTTTTTTTTCCCTAGCTTTTGGCTATTGTGAATAATGCTGCTTATAAATATTGGTGTGCAAGTATGTTTGTGACCCTGTTTTCCTTCTCTTTGAGTATATACTTAGAAGTGAAATTCCCTGGGAAAATGGTAATTCTATATTTAACATTTCGAGGAACTCCTATATTGCTTTCCATGGTCAATGCATCATTTTCATTCTCACCAGCAATGCACTAGCATTCCATTTCTCAGCATCCTCTCCAACACTTATTTTCTGTTTTTTGTTTTTTTTTAAATAGTAGCCATCCTTGTGGGTATGGAATGGTATCTCATTGTGGATTTAATTTGCATTTACCTAATGACTAATGATGTTGAGGATCTTTTCATGCATTTATTGGCCATTTGAATATCTATTTTGGAGAAATGTCTATCCAAGTCTTTTTGCATTTTTAAATTGGATTGTTTGTCTATGTGATGTTGAGTTTTTATGCATTCTGGATATGAAACCCTTATCCAATATATGGTTTGAAACTGTTTTCTCTCATTCTGTAGGTTGTCTTTTCACTTTCTTGATGATTTCTTTTGATACACAAAAGATTTTAATTTTATAAAGTCAAATTTATCTATTGTTTCTTTTGTTGTTCATGTGTTTGGTGTCATATCTAAAAATCCATCAAAACCCAGGTCATGAAGATTTGCCCCTGTGTTATCTTCTAAGAGTTTTATAGATTGAGTTCTTAAATTTAGGTCCTTGATTCATTTTGAGTTGAGTTTTATATATGGTGTGAAGTAGGGGTCTACTTTCATTCTTTTGAATGTAGATATACAGTTTCCCCAACACCGTATGTTGACGAGACAATTCTTTCCTCACTGCATGTTCTTAGCACCTGTGTCAAAACTCAGTTGGCTGCAGATGAGTGGGTCTATGTCTAGATTTTCAATTATTTTCTACTCATCTATTTGTCTTTGTGACAGTACCACACTGGTGTTGATTACTGTCACCTTGTAATAAAGATTGAAATTGGGAAGTGTGAGCAAAAACTTTTTTTTTTTTCAAGATTGTTTTAGATATTCAAGGTCCGTTGCAGTCCCATATGCATTTGAGGATGCATTTTCCATTCCTGTAAAAAGGCTGCTGGAATTTTAAAAGGGAATGAATTGAATTTGTATATTGTTGGGGAATATTGGCATATTAACAGTGTTAACTCTTTCAATCCATGAGCATGGGATATTTTACCATTTATTTAGGTTTAAGTTTATTCAGCACTATTTTATTAGTTTTCAGTATGCAACTCTTTTGTATCCTTAATTAAATGTATTCCTAGATATTTTATTCTTCTAGATGCTATTGTAAATGGAATTGTTTTCTTAATTTCCTATTCAGACTGTATTACTAGTGATATGAGCAAAATTTTTGTTAATCTTGTACCTTATCATGTTGCTGAATTCATTTATTAGCTCTAACAGTTTTCTTGTGGATTCCTTTGAGTTATCTAGATATAAGATCATGTCATATGCAAAAAGAGATTGTTTTACTTCTTTCTTTCCAACTTGAATGTGTTTTATTTCTTTTTCTTGCCTAATTGCTCTCCCAAGATCTTCTAGTACAATATTGAATAGTGGTGGTGAAAGAACACTTCCTTGTTTCATTCCTAATCTTAGGAGGAGATATTTTAAGACTTTTGATATTAGCTGTGGGTATTTCATAAATGTCCTTTATCATATTAAGAAATTTCTATTCTATTCCTGCTTTTCTGAATGTATTACACTGATTGGTTTTTGAATATTGAAGCAGTTTGCATTCTTTGGCTGAATTCCACAAGGTCAAGGTGTATAATCATTTTTAATATACCGTTGAATTTTTTTTACTGGTATTTTGTTAAGGCTTTTTCCTTTTTTTTTCTTAAGGGAAATTGGTCTGCAATTTTCTTTTCTTGTACTGTCTTTACCAGACTTTGGTATTCAGCTAATGCTGGGTCATAGAATGAGGGTGTGTTCCCTCTTCTTGAATTATTTGGGAGAGTTTGAGAAGGATTGCTATCACTTCTTTAAATGTATGGTAGAAATCACCAGTGACGCCATCTGGTCATGGACTTTTAATTGGCGGAAGGTTTTGAATTATCCATCTCTGTACTTGTTATAGTTTTGTTGATATTTTCTATTTCTTCTTGATTTAATATGGGTAATTGATGTATTTCTAGTAATTTTTCCGTTTCTTTTAGGTTATCCAGTTTATAGACATACGATTGTTCATAAAATTCTTTTATTCTTTTTATTTCTGTAAGGTTATTAGTGGTAGCAACCATTTTAGTTATTTTGCATCTTTTCTCTTTTTTTTTCTTTGTCAGTGCAGCTAAAGCTCTATTAATTTTATAAAGTTTTTTCAAAGAACCAACATTTTGTTTTGTTTATTATCTCAATTGTTTTTCTATTCTCTATTTCATTTATAACCACCCTAATCTTATTTTCCTTCTTCTGCTAACTTTGGGTTTACTTTGTGTTTGTTTTTCTAGTTCCTCAAGATATAAGCTTAGGTTATTTATTTGATATATTTATCCTTTTAAAAATATAGATACATAGTTATAAATCCCCCACTGAGCACTGCCTTCATTACATACCATAAATTTTGGTATGTTGTGTCTTTGTTTTCATTTGTCTTGAAGTATTATCTGATTTCCCTTGTGATTTCTTCTTTAGATCATGGTTTGTTTAAGAGTGTGCTGTTTAATTGCCACATATTTATAAATTTTCCAGTTTTCCTTCTGTTAATAGTTTCTAGCTTTATTCCACTGTGGACCAAGAAGCTACTTTTTATAATTTCAGTATTTTAAAATTTAAACTTCTCTTGTGCTCTAAAATGTGGTCTGTCCTAGAGAATAATTCGTGTGCACTTCAAAGGAATATGTGTTCTATCATTGTTAGGTAAAGTGTTCTATATGTATTGGCTAAATCTAGTGGTTTATAGTGTTGTTCAGGAACCTATTTCTTAATTCATCTTCTCTTTAGATGTTCTATCCAGTGTTGGAAATGGTGTATTGAAATCCCCAACTATTATTATAGCACTGTCTATTTCTCCCTTCAATTCCATCAGTTTGCTTCATTTATTTTGGTGCTCTGCTGTTAGGTGCATATATGCTTGTACTTGTTAAATCTCTTTGTTGAATTGACCCTTTCATCAATATATGTATAATGTCCTTCTTTGTATCCTGTAAATTTTTAAAATTAAGGTGTATTCTTTCTGATTTTAATATAGCCACCCCTCCTCTCTTTAAAAAATATTTTATTAGAGAAGTTGTGAGCTTACAAAATAATCATGCATAACATGCAGAATTCCCATGCATCACCCCTCCACCAACACCTTGCATTGTTGTGGAATATTTGGTACAGATTATAAAAGAACATCATCAAAATATTACTACTACCTATGGTCCACAGTTTACATTTGGTATATTTTTCCATACACTGCTCCTATTAATAGCCCCATGTATTAGTATTGTACATTCATTATAGTTCATGAGAGAATGCTCTCATATTTGTACTGGTAGCTACAGTCCATCATCCACAACATGGTTCACTGTGTTATACAGTCCCATGTCTTATACAATCCATCAAAAGTGTACACTCAGTGGCTCACACTTTCATCACCGAGTTGTGCAGTCATCACCTCAGTGAATTTTTAGATGTTTTCCTTAGTCCAAAAGAAAAAAATCCCATACCCACTGTGGCAGTTTGGAATTGTTTTTGAATTCCAAAAATAGATATTGGATTATGTTTGTAAACTGGTTTGTACCTGAGCTTGATTAAATTATGATTAGGGCTTTGATTGGGCCACGTCAGTAGGACGTTGAGTCCCTGCCCCCTTGGTGGGTGGGGACTCACAGATAAAACTACACAGCAGAGCAAAGGAGGGATTTGGAGTCTTGATGCTGAGTTTTGAGCTGGAGCTGGGAAAGGAACACAAAGTAGAAGAACACAGAAGCATAGTGATGGCTTCTTAGACACAGCAGAAGCCCTGGGGCAGAGAGACAGAGCCGTTCACCTAATAGTCTACAGCTGACCTTGTGAAGAGAGCACAGCAGCTGAGCCTGGAAAGAAACTGATCCCAGGGAAAAGAGGAACCCAAGAAGCCTGAACTCTTGGCAGATGTTAGCAGCCATCTTGCCCCAACACGTGGCAATAGACTTTGGTGAGGGAAGTAACTTATGCTTTATTGCCTGGTGTATTAGTCAGCCAAAGGAGTGCTAATGTGAAACACCAAAAATGGGTTGGTCTTTATAAAGGGTATTTATTTGGGGTAGAAGTTCACAGTTACCAGGCCATAAAGCATAAGTTTCTTCCCTCACCAAAGTCCATTGTCACGTGTTGGAGCAAGACAGCTGCCGACGTTTGCCCAGGGTTCAGGCTTCTTGGCTTC
>JAQZBX010027465.1:0-28348 GCA_029593785.1 Cabassous unicinctus | reverse complement strand
TATAAGCATCAGTGGAAGCTATTTTTATATTTCTTATTTCTTCTCTTTAATTTTGGTCCATTACCTTTATTTCCTTTCATTTTTACCCTTCTTTTTCTTTTCTTTTACTTTCTGTCCTTTACCATTCAGTCTTCTCTTTGTTACCTTAACAAGGTCAGAGCTAATCCAGTGAATCTCAAACAAGGAGCTGTATTGGGAAACCTTAAGGATTTTTAAAAACTATTTTAAAAGCCTGAGGGAAGCCTTAAATTGATCTGTAATAGCACTTCATTGTTTCTTTTCTTTTGGCTCCAATTAGGTCAACTCACTATAGAGAAACTGTCGGGTTCATGCTGATCATGCTCTGATGCGGAGCTGGGAAGTTATAAATGTCTCAGATTAGAAAGAAAAGAGAGTGGGAAAAATGATCAATTTATAAATACTTTTTTTCAGGGAGTAATATCTTTCAACACGTGGAGTCCATGAGAATTGGGAAAAAGAATAAAACATTAAATTCTTTGTATTTCTCTTCTCATTTCTAAAATGAAAGAGGTGGACTTGATCATTTTAACTGTTTTGAATAGCAGTAGTACGGACCATGTCAGAGGGACTCTTTAAATCATACGTTGTTGTGTGAGCCCTTCAGCCTGTTCGTTAAAGGCTATTATACGACATTGATTTAGTTGTTTAGAGGACAGTGTCCACTGCACTATGCCGCATGGATCTTGTATGAAACCCATCTCACTACTTCACATTGGCTTCTAGGAAACTTCGCATCAAATTCAAGTTTCAGTATTTATGGCCTTACTACCTGTGCGCCATTATCCCTAGTCCTGGAGTTTGAATAACAATTTATTGAGGTTTTTCTATTTTATAATATTTACCTTAAATCCTCTGTATAAATCACAAGGGAAAAATAATAAGTCTCACCCCATTCCTCTAGCTTCTCTAACTTCTTAGCATTCACCAGATGCCATTTCCACCAGATGCCATATCGACCACACACTTTCTTGGGGTCTGTTAATCTCTTGTGTAAAATCTTTGACTAATAATTTATACACATGTATACAAATTATGCATGTGTTTATCTCCTGACCTCTTATTTTTGCGTGTGGATGTTTGTTCTGCGGGTCGATGCTATTTGGCAAGAGGGAATCTACTGTGATGACTGGTACCCAAATCATACCTGACTTTCCTTCATGGCCCTAATTTTGCTGATGAAGCCTCTAGTTTGTTTTTCTTTTTTGTTTGTTTTACTTTGGGATGTGCCATCTTTTAATTAGTAGAGATGGGTTCCAGACGAAATTCTTACTGGCTTACTTAGTTTGTTTTCACCCTACCTAAAAGCAATGAATTATTGCAAGCCAAAGTACCCACAGAATGTGGCTGGCTTGTGTCAATTCTTGGCTTAATAATCTACTGTAAATTATTGAAGCTGTTTGGCATTTTTAATTTTACAAATTGCTTCAGGAGGATTTTGGTTATTTGCAACAAAATTTTGTTAGGTAAGATACATATGTAAACATTATTTTATTAAGAAGGAGAGTTAAGACACTGATAACAGAGATGGCACGTGGTTTAGCACAGTGGAGCAAGGCATGGACTCTGGGTTTAAACTTGGGTTTGAACTCCACCTTTTTCACCTATTCACTGCATGAACTTGAACAAGCTACTTAGCCATTTTGCACTTCAGGGTTCATTTTATCTTGAAATGGGCTTAATAATAACATTTTTTGCTTAGCTCACAGTCTGTTGCATGCTATCATTATTTGGTGATTTTTAATTTTCAGGATAAAACAGTTGGAGCTGTGAACTTTTATATATTTATAGTTAATCCCCCTATCTCCATGCCTTATAGTCCTTTCTTATTGGATTTCCATTATCCAGAGAAAGCTGTCCCTTGTTCTAGTTCTATACTTGGACTTTAGGGACAAAATATCGGTAAAATGAAGCTAAAAAAGAAGTTGATGATTTAAATAAATGAGCATGACTTCTTACCAAACCCAGGAAGAATAAAGAGCCCCACTCAGTTCATTAACCAGTTACTAAATGGTATTTGTGTTATCCCCATGAATACTAAATGAATTCATTATGATCTCTGCTATTACAGTGAATAGCAAATGAATTCATAATGATGGCCTCCATAAAAATATTCCTAATGGAGAAGTTAATGCATTGCCAGGCTGGTTTCTAGAGTAATTGGGGCTTACATTGAAATGGGGGAAATAAATAATACTAGGCATAACAAGTTGGAGTTATTTGGGTAGGTCCTACAGAACTGAAAATACAGTTCATGTCTTGGTGATATGTCAGTAGAGTCAGATGACTCTCCATTTTTAGCTTCTGTCCTTTATCACTGATGCTTATTTTTGTCTTTGATTCAAAGAAAAGGATCCAATCATATACAGCTGATCAACAGTGAACCTTCAGTTTGTGATTAGACAGATTAGGTGAGAAGGTCTTGAAGGATTTTCAACCCTTTCTGTTCAGAGGCCCTCTGAAAAAAAATGACTATCTCACTTGACCAAATCTTTCAGTTCAGCTGCTGTGTATAAAGTCCAGTGAACCACTCGCTGCCCACTTTTGCTCAGCATAAGAAAAAAATAAATTGTAGAATTAGCAGGATGAATGGGTACTCTTGAAGTAATATTTGGATTTTATTGACCATTGTAAATAGATTATGAAATCATGGCAGCAACAAAAGCACAGATCGTATCTTATATAAACCTTCAAACTACAAACGATGAGCCTGAAGACCACTTAGTGGGCACTTGTGCGCCACCAGTGGTCTAAAAACTAGGATAACCTCTCATCTAAATGCAAGAATTAATTTCTAAGAAAAAAAATGGCACAGCTTCTTGGTTTTCTAATAAAATTAAAATATTTCGAGAGCTTAATTTTTAAGAACTGCCAGTTTTATATGTAACCCAAATTTATGGGTTACACTTGAGCCTATAAGAGTAAAATTTTGCCAGATATGTATAAAAAGTAGAAGAAATAAAAAGTAAAATTTTACAAATGCAAACGATTTAACAATTCAACTAAATAACATTACTTGCAGGCCTACAATATGCATATCATTGTGGGAAATACATAAAGAAGACACTGTGTTAGTCTTCAAGAAATTTTCAGTGTAAGCTGTCATGTACATATTTAACCATGATGTGAATTAGACTGGGATAACATAGACTGGGATAACACTGATAACCAGTATAGGCATTATGGAATAGGAATAATGATAGCAGACACTTGTAGAGTACTTGCTAAGTGCCTGGCACTATTTTAAGCAGTGTACATAAATTAACTCATTTAGTCCTCACAACAAACTTATGCTGTAGGTACTATTGTCATCCCCAATATGCATGTGAGGAAACTGAAGCACGGATGGTTAAATAACTCAGAGATGGCTAGCTGACTACCATCTTTTCATGCTTTCCTTCCATTGATGGAAGGTTGTTGCTGAGAAGTAGTTGCTAAATGGAGAGAATTCCAAAGCATTAGAAGGTGGAGGTACAATCTGGAAGGAGGCTAGGTTCCTAAATTCTAAGAGAAAGACCACTTGTAACATCTGCATTATAGACGCTTATAGCATGTTGTAACCTCTACGTTGGGCTTTGCAGGAGTGAAAAATAAACTTCTATGGTGTTAAGTCACTGAAATGGTTGAGGTTTGTTTCAGCAGCTAATGCTCTTACTCTAAATAATGCATATGACTAATATGTAGCAAAACTGGAATTAAGAACTCAGCCTGTCTAGTTCCATGTCATGTGTTCTTAAGCACTACACGACTGCTTGTAATGGAGAGAAAGTTTAATTACAACTGCTGTTTTCTGGACTCACATCAGCAATGGCATTAGAGCTAATTTTCAGAGTTGGTGGGGATTTTATACGTATAAATTGGCAGGTAGTGATGGCATCTTAGGCAAAGTGCTGGCTTGAAAATGATTTAGAGAAGGAGCTCTGAAGAGAAGGTTTGGGAGATGGTAAATCATTTGCTGAGTCTGCAGCATAAAGATTATGAAGAAAAAGGGCGTTGCTGAAACTGTTAATGGGAAGAAGGGCTGAGATTCGATTTGGAGACTCTTTAATGCAAAGTTGAGAGTTTAGACTTTATCCTCCGTGACAACACTTTCCAAAGTGGGTTATGTATTCCCTAGAATGTGCAGAAGATGATTCCTTAGGATATGAGGAGAAAATACTACAACTATTTGTATCGATTTTGTATCTTTAAAAACCCTGAAGCCTTACTAATATTTAATGCATGGATTTACACAGATTAGTAAGAATTATTAATATTTGATATAAAGATTCCATAATATTTAATGTACAGATTACTAATATTTAATTTCTGACATTCATGAATCATATAAGGCAGAGATTGGCAGCCATCTTGCTTCACCACATGGCAACATGCCAGAATCAACAGTAAATGACTTTGGTGAAATAGCACCTCTTATGTTGCGCTGATTTGGACTTTTCACGGCCTTGGAACTATAAGCTTTTACTCCAAATAAATCCCCTTAATAAAAGCCAACACATTTCTGGTACTTTGAATCAGCACTCCTTTGGCAAACTAAAACACCAGGTCATCCTCAAAAAATAGAAAAGTGACTTTAAATTGTACTGAATCTACCACACTATTAAGGTGATAATAATAGGGTGGTAAATGAGAATTCTGTATTTTATGCATGATTTCTTTGTAAACCTACAACTTCTCTAAAGAAAGAGTTCCACATTTTTAAAAAAATTTCTTTCAAAGAAGCCATGGATGGAAGATATTTTAATAATATAAAATGCATGTGATTAAAAAAATGGCAGCCTTAATCCCTCTTCTATGCAGTTGGTGTCTTTATCAGCCATATCATGAGGTAAGAACACAATGATCTGATTAGATTTGATGAAGTTGGCTCTCCCCAATCTAAATTAATGAGAATATGGTTTGAAGAATGGTTTTACTATCCTTGACAATGAACTTTACTCTAAGTATATATCATGCCTGGAGATATTAGAATGTTAGAAATTTTTTAAATATTTTAAATTTATTTTTATCATGTTCTTTTATGATTTCTGTTTTGTGGATGCTTTGTAAAACAGTATTATGCTGTAGAACATATATATACTATATATAAAAATAAATACTCCCATATTGGTGGGACATGCTCAGTTTCTTTTTTGTTAGGATTATGGACTCAATAAAGTTTGGAGACCACTTTTAATACAATGGAAAAAGTTACTGAAAATGTGATGAGGGTAGCAATAGGATCAGAACCATACTTTCTCATGACACCTTTTATATCCAATGCATATCTGTTGAGCTCTTACTATATACCAGATCCTGTGCTGGGTGCTGACCATGTACAGGCAGGTTGAGCAAGAAGAGAGCTTGTAGTAGGATTGTTGTGACGTGGTAGGAAGAAGACTCTAAAAGGAGGCATCTTAGCACTAACAGGAGGCAATTTAGTACAAACTTGAGTGTCATTGCTAAAATTTCTCCACTCACTGGATTTAGGAGAGGAGAGAAGAAGTCAGAAGTGAATCCAAGGTTTCCAGGATGGGTAAAGGAAAGGATGGTGATAGCATTGTATGAGACCGCAAACTCAGGAGAAGGAATAGTTCGGGGAAATGAGTTTTTTTTGGTGGACTCACTGGAAATAGAAGCTCAGCACATATAAATTATAGTAATAATCTACATAGTAGATACAATAGCTACCATTTATTCAGTGTTTGCTGCATACTAGGAGCTTTCTACACCTTAGTGCACTCGTTCTCACAATAAACCAATAAAACAAATGTATCATCCTGAGCTTACAGTCAGTGTTGGAGCTGGTCTCTTTGCACTATGTGGCACCACTATACTTCTACACATGGAACTCATAGTTGAAATCATGGGAGTAGATGAGATCAGTAAAGTATATTACATGAGAAGATAAGGGTACAAATGAGAGAACCTTAGAGAGGACTAACATTTGAGAAGGGAGTGAGCAAAGATCCAATAAAGACCAAATATGAGTGGGCAGAGATAGACAAAGAAGCCACCTTGTCAAATGCAGCAGAGATAGAAAATAGAATGATCAGTGAAAATGCTGTAGAGATATAAAGTGGAATGATAAGTGAAAAAAGATGTTTGATAATTAGAACATCAATGGGATGGCGCTTTGAAGTAAGTGGTATTAGTAGTACATGGAAATGATTTCCTGATTATATATCTAGATGGAGAATAAATAGGGCATAAAAAAGTGAAGGCAGTAAATGAAGATTATTCTTTTGAGAAGTTTGGTCTTGAGGGCCAGAAAAGAGAGGATGAGATTATTTCTGGGTATTAAAAAAAGTAGGCGAGCTTTACAAAATCAGAGTGGGGTAGATTTAGGAATGCTTGTCAAAGAGGAAGAGTCAATGGAGATAAAATGATTGAAGATGCAATCACCCTTTATAATACTGTACACCTTGTCCCCTACTGGTAACATCATGGGAAATTCATTAAAACGACAGCTTTTTGGTGTTACAGTTATACTGATTTGATACCACCATTGTGTGAAGAACCATATGACTTGGTACTGATGCTTACAGCCTAAACTCTTCAATTAGCCAGTGGATCTCTGTGTGATTATGATCTGAAGGGAGAAGGAAAGGAGCTAGTGATAAAGACAGAGATGGCAGTGAACCCATGGGGTATATTCAGAGAAGTCAAGAAAAGAGATTCAGTGTTTGACCCATTTCAATATCACGTCAATGTTTCCTGAAGAAATTGTTGACAGTCTTTAAAACTCCTGGGCCTTCAGTAAAGAAAGTCTTAAATACATACACACACTCCACATATATATCAAATCAATATAACTATAACACACAAAAACTGTAGTTTTGGCCAATTTCCTATTGGTCCTATATATACTAGGGGTTTGAAGACCTTTAATTATTCTTAACTTTATACAAAAAAAAAAAAAAAAAAATGACATTACAGCCTGTCTAACTTATTAATGGCTCATTATACATTTCAGAAATGAGAGAACTTCTTACATAGTGCCTAGCAAAATGTTAAATGAACTAAATTTAATTCAGTATGAACTTTAACACATGTTATCTCATTTAAAACTCATAAAAATCCTATGAGACAGGAATTATTATCCTGTTTTATCGACGAGGAAACATGTTAAGTGACTTGCCTAAGGTCACACAGGGTGATGATACAAAGCTTGGTCTTGAACAGATTCCAGATAAACCACTAGTACTTTTCCTTGCATTACATTAGCCTCATTTGGAGTTAACATTGAAAGTATAAGGCAAGTATAAATCTTACAGTGCTATTAAAAATCTTACTTTTTTTTCCTAAAAATGTTCACAGCAGAAACAGCTTTCAGCACTTTGAAGGTGGACCATTTTATTCTGCCTAAGAATGCTCTCAAATGAAGCTACTTAGTAGCAACTTCACTGACAACCTCCTGCATGTAATGTTAAGTAAGGACAAAGACTAAATAGGAAGGGATGTTCCTGCGGGGGGAGAATTCTATTATTATCCTTATATTCAGCTTGTTCTTCATGTGGTATTTGAAGAAGAAACATGATGATGTGGATTTACCACCCTCTACTACCCTCTTGGATGGAGGTAATCCATAATTAATTGCATAACTGTTCTGAGTATATTTTTTATTTCTACCATAAATACAGCAATAACAACACAATTGGATTAATGCAATCATTTATTCATTCAACAAACCCTTTTTGACTAATTATCATGGACCAGCACTGGAATAAGCATTTTGGATACAAATGTACATGACCCCTAACCTTTAGGCTCTCATTCTTTAGCACGTGTATCTTAGATAGTTATACCTGTGCACACATGTATACAGTATTACACAAAGGAAGTTTAAATATATTCTAAAAGAAATCATATTAATGATACCTTGACATTATGCTCCAGGACAAACTGATAGTTGTCCCAGATTGTTCAAAGTCTACAATTTTCTAAATTAAGAATCCCCTTATATAGCGCTTCTTTTCCCACTCTCACATATCCCTCCACCACCAGATAGAGGCCCTCAGATTTAGTGAGTGGCCAAAAATACTGATTAAATTGCTTGATTGGGCTTTGGGGATCTTATTCTTTAAGATATATACTTAGCATTTTTCTCCATGGCCTAAAAGATTTTAAATGATCTGTTAGATTGATTTATTCTTCCACCAAACACTAATGAATGCTACTAAATGCCTTATGTAGTTTTCGGATACTTACCTTTGAGTACAATTTACATTTAAACAAA
The DNA here is from genome assembly GCA_029593785.1 of Cabassous unicinctus. Taxonomy (NCBI): domain Eukaryota; kingdom Metazoa; phylum Chordata; class Mammalia; order Cingulata; family Chlamyphoridae; genus Cabassous; species Cabassous unicinctus. Next base: position 20,112 of record JAQZBX010027465.1, on the reverse strand, counting down.
ATCTTGATGGTCCAGGATCACTAAAGATGATTTGGCATCATTTGAAATTATTTCATAAGGATAGTTTGCCAGGCAGTGACTATTTGATGCCACCACCACTCTACTAAGTGAGCTGACTTTTAAATCCAAATGGTTGCTTCATGTTTGCCCATCCAGCAAAGAAAAAAGGACTGAAGAGACCAAGACTTGTGCGGTCACAGCCGGCATATCACTCAGTCAATTGTCCTGCTTTTCTAGGAAGTTATGGCTTAAAAATCAAATCTGCCTTGGAGTATTGGGGCTGAGAATTTAGATTGCACAACCAATCCCACTGTTTTAATGCACTATTAAGAAATGACCAGAAAAATCGTGTTATTGTCTCATTTTGATCAGGGTCTAAGTTGATAGAGTGGGACAAGTTTGATAATTAAACAGCTCCAGGAAAATTTATGTCTCTTCTTTAAACCAAGCTGTTCTTCTCTTCATAAAATTTAGGAGACAACATTTTTTGTTTTTTATTTTTATTTTCATGAGAACCACTTTATTCTTTGTCAGCAAGGGATAACTTATTCCTGAGAAGTCAGAATTATGTGCCTCAAAGTTGATGTTCATTGCAGAGCAACAGAATTGGCTTGAAGAGTTTAAGGCCATCTCATGAATCACTAGATTTTGAATTAACTCTTCTTTTGGAGGATACCTTTGTAGTAAATCCCCAAAGCAATCTTTATGATTCTTTTGTCCTTTGGACAATATTTAGCCTTGTTGACTGCTCCCTACTTTTTAAAAATACTCTCTGTGTTTGAATTTCATGATAGCTAACTCTCCTGATTTTTCTCCCATTTTTTACTTCTTATTCTTCTGTCTGGGGTGTTCTCACCTTCTTAATTATGACTACTCCTCGTATTTCTTCCCCAGATTCCCTGTCTCATGCTATATGTGTTGCCCGGAATGTGAGAGCTGGCTCTCAGATGTTCTGCTCAACTCCTTCTCATAAGCTCCCTTTAATTCCTTTTTACTAGACAGCTTAACTTTGTTTTCCTGCAGACAACCACAACTGAGCGTTTTAAAAACTGAAGTTGTAATTTCCTCTCCAAACTTGTTCCTCTTCCTGAGTTCACTATTATTCTTGTCAAATGCTCGATCCCCAATATCACTGGCAAAACCTGTTGATAACATAAAGCTGAGTTCATTGCTTATCAAGATAAGGCAGAACACCACCTCGATAGAACTTCGGCAGTGTCCGGAAAGCAGTAAAACAAGTTGGAATTTATTGACAATTGAAACTTTAAGCTTAGGATGGGTATTTCAGTGATACGGGGCCTTGACTAAAATTGGGTAAGGATCATGATACAACAGTTTAGTATTGGTGGAAATAGCAAGGCAAGAATATTTGAGGGATTCAAAGGAGCATAAGAAACTGTCAATGTTTTCTATTGAGGAGTTGATGAGTATTTCTGGAAGTTCCTGTGATAAACAATCCAGCCATTTGCCTCAGCCAGAATCTTCTGGGGTAGTTAAGTCTTTCTAATGAAGACAATAGAAGAGCAAAGACGTGTTCATATTGACAGTGAGTGTGTGTGTGTAGGTGGGGAGAGGGGTAGTTTCTGTCCAAGCTGTGTGTGGAGGTAGATGGTTTGGTTCTTATTATCCATATGCTTGTTTTAGACTGGACATGAGAGCTGTCCTTGTCTCTTCCCTCTCTCTCACCACATGACTCCTCCCCATCTCGTCAATCACTAAAGTTTCAAAGGCCCTTCTGTAATCTGTTCCTGGCTTCCATCTCTAGTGCTACTTCCTTTATTTTGACCTTTATTATTTCTCACATAGACTCTGCAACCACTTCCTAGCTGGTCTCTCTGCCTTCAGTCTTGCCCTTCTCCAATTCGTTCTACACATAAGATGGAGGTATCTCTGTGGAATGAAATGCAAATCTCAACATGCCACTTACCTGCTTAAAGCCCTTCTGGGGAACCTCAATGCCTATATGGGATTAAATTTTCCAAGCTCTTAATTTCACTTCATGATCTCGATTAACCACTATGGACCACATCTGGCCTTTTACCTCTTGCACCATTCAATTCCTTTCACACATTTGGACCTTCGCATGAGCAAAACTGTCATTTTCGTTGGCTAGGTAGCCAAGTATTATTTTTCAGTAATGCATGATCTTATCTTAATCAAGTGTTCAAATCTCCTGACAACTTTTGAGAAATTGATCCTCAGTGATAGCTTTTACAACTAAGACTGTCTTGAAGATTTTCCAGAGGGAACCCTGAAAATCACAAAGGATTTGTTTTGTCATCTTGGGGGAAAAAAGAAGTACTAGAAATAATTAGGCTTATTTGATATGTTGCTATTGATAAGTTGCATAGGAAAACTTGCTTAACCTCCCCTAGGTTAAATTTGTATGGGTAAACGTTATTAATATAAATATTTCAGTAATTTTATGTTGTATGGAAAAGTTCCTAGAGATTGTCAGTGTCCTCATTATCCATAATATGTTTCTATTTATCATGGTGCTATTTTTCCATTAGACAGCAGTATGGTGTTATCAGCCATAATTTCAATTACTTTTTAAATGTTAACTTGGTTGCAACTTTAATATTATGACTTTGCATCTTCTAGGACAGTGGTTTTCAACTGGGCATTCATATCATACCATTTACCTGTGGATTGTTATTAAAATATAGATGCTAAGTTCTACTCCAGATTTTTACAGAGTGTCCTTAACTTGATAATCTTCATGTACTCTTGGTATGTTCTAACTCTATGCATGGTATATTATGTCTCAGGATTATTATGTATGCTATATCTGAAGAATTTTTCTCTGTAAAGTTTACGTTCATCCATTTATATACAAATTACATGCAATTTTCACTGTCATTTTTGAAAATTGGATTAATCATTGTTTATGGATATGCTTCCTAAAACTTTTTGGATTTTTATTCTCTTGTTTTACATGCCACAGAAACAACCAAATTTCCTTGTCAATTAAACTATTTGTGTTATGAATTCTCATTATATCTTTCAGTAATAAATTAACCATAGCCCTTTTAGGTCTTTTGTTCATCTAAAGATAATTTTTGTCTTGTTTTGTTTTACTCTGATGCTTCGCTGAAAGCTCTTGACAATCAGTCACAGGCCAGAGTGCTTTGTCTTAGAAAAGACTGTGACAGAACCTTATGATAAAGGACCATACTGATATTTTGAGTACAGACATCTGATGACATTGCTTAAACCATTTTGAGAACATAACAATGAACTGAGTCAGGATTTCCAGAACTCTAGCTTAGAAGTAGATGAGTTCATGAGACTGTAAACCCAAGATTGAGTGGAACAAGAATTATATAGGATGGAAAGAACTGATGAGGGATGATTTTAGTTATAGAGCATTGCTGATGTTTTATTTGTTCTATTTTCTGGATATATAAAGAACCTCTTTCTCTTTTCTCTTAAGCTGTCTATTATACATAACAACACAGTAGACTCTGCCTTTAAAAACAGAAATGAAAATTTTGTAAATGATGGGATGTGTTATGCTCCCTAACTGAACCCACCAGAATTCAGACACTATTATTGAGGATTCTTATTTCCATGGTAAATATTTATTTGCCTATGTTGTGGATTGAATTGTGTGCCGCAGAAAGATATGTTCAAGTCCTAACCTTCCCGGTCCCATGAATGTGATGCTATTTGGAAATGGGAACTTTGAAGGCAATATTTTGATGAGGTCAAACTGGGTAAAAGTGGGTCCTAATCCAAGATGATTGGTGTCCTTATAAGAGAGAAATATTGGACGCAGCTTGTAGGAGACAGACTTCAGAGGAAGCGTGGCCACGCTGACACCTTGATTCAGACTTGTAGCCTCTGGAACTGTAAGACAATAAATTTCTACAGTTTTAAGCCACCTAGTTTGTGGTACTTTGTTATAGAAGCCCTAGGAAACCAAGGCAGCATACGTTCATTAAGGATCTATTGTCCTTGTTACCAGGACATAATTGCAAGCACTGGTTATGCAACCAGAGCCTTTCTTGGAAGTCATATTTGAAAATGGTATGCATTTAATCCGATATAACCAGACATGCTAGGAACTAATGTTGACTTTATGGAGCCAGTACTTATATTTTATGGAGCCAGTACTTCTATATTTTTCTTTATTTTACCAGGAGGTCCTGGGGATCGAACCCAGGTCTCTCCATATGGGAGACGGATGCCCAGCCATTTGAGCCACATCCGCCCCCACTATTCTTAATTTGAGGTAATTTTCTGGTCAAAAGAATGTGTAGTAATCTATTTCCTTAACATTAGTTCATTTAGGTGGTTTAAAAGTCACACATTTCTCATGCCCTTCTGTACTTCCAAATTCGAAAAGTGGCTGAAGTTATCTACAATGTCAATGAATTTACACCAGCATGCCTTGGAGGCATTATAACATATGGATAAGAGCATTAACTTTGAATCAGACAGAATTTTGGATCTTCAATAGCTATGGATTTTAAGAAAATATTTAGCTTTCCACACCTCAGTTTTCCCTCTTTAATATGGGAAGATAATTATACCTGAGTTATAGAATTCTTGTATGAATTAGAATGACAAATAGAGTGCTTGGCATCTAATAGTTGCCACAGAATGATTTCTCTTCCTCCTTCTTGCTAGGTTCTAATCACAGTGACTCTTCATGACTGATTTCAGTTTGTCCCATTGTCTAATGCTTGTCAGGAAATGTGCACTCAGTGCGGTGAAAATTGGGTCACCACATTGATCCCTGTTGATCCTCATCAACTGGCAGGCTGTTTCTGAGGACACAGGCTTATTATGCTATTTGGTGTTTGTGTTTAGAGAATCATTTGCTTGACCCTCATGCAGTGCATAACCATTGCTGATTTCTTTCTTTGTCATTTTGTTCAGCCTTGCTGCACTCCCTCCCACACCATAATATGCTTTCATGCAAGGAGCCAGCTCACTCCAGGGAGAAGCTTGGCGCCCCTCTGCCTGTGGACTTCACCAGTCCTGGCTCTGATACACGAGGTGAGATCGCTCCAGGAGGGGCAAACTGTCCTGAGTTATGGATGTTCATAGATGGGTGATTTGTTTTAATTGTAATACTTTACTTTTGGCTGCGCTTACCTCCTGCCAGATTTTTAATTCCCTTAACATTTAAGATTGCCAAATCAGACCATCTGTAAACATGAAAAGTTGCAAAACTGGGGTCTCTCACCAAAGTGATAGTTTTATATTCTGAACAGAAGAAAGACTGATTTTCCCAGTACTGAAAGTCCCAAATAATATAGTTTGGAGTGGGTATACACTATCTCTTCTCTACCTCTGTACTTCATAGGACTTTGTGGGAGTGAATGGATCTTAGTGTGATGACTGTCTTTTTCCCCCCTTTCTTTCTTTCAAGAATGTGCCTTGGCAACCATTGTGGCGAAGCCCAGCACAACCTTTTGTGAGCCAGAAAGGTGGAAATAGAGCTGACAGGACAGCCCCAGCTCTCTGCTGTTGGTGAGTTATTCTGTTTATTCTACATATGTTTCCATTTAATTAAAATGTCATTTTTAATTAAAAATGAAATGTCAAGAAGGAAAAAAAATTGGCAAAGTCTGGACTATTGCAATGAATGCAAGCAGAAAAAGTCAGTACAGAGAAATAACTTTGAAAAGATGAGAACAGTATCTTATTCACCATTTTGATAAAAGCAAAAATCAAGAGGCTTGGAGAGGTTTGAATGCTTTTTGTTGTTCATGGCACACATGCACATCTGCTTTATAGCATGTTCCCATAATTAAAAAATATATATTTGATGTGTGAGCACATGCTTTAAGTTAATGAGTGATGCTGACGGGTGCCACATTTTTCATGAGTGACAGAGCCACTAATGAGATGTAGCATTGACTGCAGAGGGCAACAATAAATTGTGTAAAACACCTCTGCTGGCCATTTATTTAATTTATTTTATAGAAGTGTAATGTCTTATAGTTTAATATGGAGGCTTTACTTTGTTATAAAGACCCAAGCCTACAATGGGCTTTTCAAAAATTGTACATCATTTATGCCTCCCATTTCAGTATTGCTCTGATGGAGAATTTCCACATTATGATTAAATCCTCAAAGGGATGCTTCCATAGGCAAGTAAATTCCATAAAAACAACTGTACTATAGCATATATCACCTTTACTGGGGAATAGGAACTGACACGTGGTTAGGAAGATGGTGGAGGTGGTAGAAATCATTTGCGGAAGAATGACAAAAAGTAAAGAAAAAGACCAACAGGAAGTGAGCTACTCCCCAACAGGTAGTATCTTGCTTTGGCCTCCATTTCTTCCTTTTATTCTTTTATTACCCTTTGGACCAGGTTGAGGAGCTTCCCCTCACTCTCATATTGTGCCATGTTGACTTCATTTTCTTCGCTCTATAGTGCCATAGTTTTCCTGATTTAGCTGTCTGTATATGCTCTTCCTTTTGCTCAAAATGCAATTTTATGCTCTTATTCTCCCCTAAATCCCCACCAGTCACTCCTACTCAACATTTAGCTCTTAGCTTATAAAATTGGTTCTCAATTTCAGTCAAACTTTTCCTGTAATGGATTTTCCTCCCACCATTAATAGATTCACCTCCTTCCCATTATATTCTTCCATAACACTTTGGAGTTCTCCTTTGTAGCACTATAGCAACTGTAATGAAATGTTTAATTACCACCTTCATTTGCTTATACTTTCTAGAATGGAAGCGCTAAGAGGGCAGAAACTGTCTGTATTGTTTACTGCTGCGTCTCTAGCACCTGGCACGGTGTCTTCACACTGTTTTGTCTAAAAGTAAATGTTAAAGAAATATTTGTTGTTGAATGAATTTTTACTTTCAGTAAAGTAAGACTCTGTATTTGCTTGGCACATTAAAAGCAAGTTAAAAGTAGTATAGGTTCGTTTAGATTATGAAAGAACTTTACAAACATTCTAGTATAATACCTCTAGTCTGACTTTAGCTCTGTCTCTAGTCCCATTGCAATCTGTGATAATGAATATAGGAATAGAGTTTGATCCTTGTAATATTACAAAAAAACAACGCAATTATGGAAACACATTTCAATAACCCTATGCTGATATTGTACCATATGCCAGACAATGGGCTTGTTACTGACTGTCCCTACATTCTAAGAGCTCTCAATGTAGTCAAATTTTTTGAGTAGGTGAGAATGGAAGAACATTTTTATCGATGCTGACTTTCTTTTTATTTCCCCAACAGTAAATGTTATTTGGTGGAAAATGAAAGTCAGGTGTCTGCCTCCATCAGACACCTGATGGAGAAATAAAGAAATAAAATTGTGTCTATTTACAAAACAAAAAGCTGAAGGAGATTGAAATGTAATCCCTATTTACCTTATTAGTTAGTATTAACTAGTATGAAATTACTATTTTGTAGAAAAATAAATAAAATGGTTGCAATGGATTTATGTATATATTAATTTCCCTGTCTAGTCCTCAATTTTGTAAATATCAGTAATAAAAGTAAAGACATCTCCTATCCATTTCACTGGATATTTTTTGACAGTTATCTTTGGAAATTTATTGAAAAGGTTCCTCCATTTTTCTTTATCACCATGATAGTCAAGAAGTTGTGCCTTGTGTCCAATTGAAATCTCTCCTGCTTTATTAAACCAATTTCTTCTTGTTTGCTTCTCTGTATCCATGGAGAACAAATGATCAGCATCCTTCATATAAAACTCTTTATATTCTTGGAGACAGTAATTTCCTGTGAAAGATTTAGTTGAAAGTTTCATAAACTTTCAGAGAATAAAAGGGCTGTGGTTAGTTTATACTTCACTAAAATATTATTCCCAAGCTTTAAACCTAAAGATAGTTACATTTACCTTTCTGTGTGACAAATTAACGGTGATGCTCTTTTTAAATAACAGTTTGGATTTCATCATAATACATTTAAATTACGTATTTCCTGTCAAGCATGGTTGATTATTTTGAAAGTGTGTGCATATAGCAACTCTTTTTGGATTTTCTTAATTTCTTGGTAAATCTTTTCAATTGTGCTCTATTATTTAAAATTATAACTGTCCCAATATGAATTATTATTCATTTTGAATTGCTTTTGGCACTCTGATTTTAAAAATCTTGAAATCTGATTATGGAAAACCAGTTTTACTTTTTTGGTTTTTTTTTTTTAAAGAAAACATTCACGTGTGATACAGAAAAAAATATCGTCCTTTAAGATTGAGTTATCGTGGGTTAATTACATGATCCTTTTTTTAAAAATACCTTATCCCTAACATTAATTTCAGACACTCTTAGTTGTCCACTGGTTTAAGAAACCAAACATTTACGTAACATTATAGGTAAAAAGTCACTGAGACTGCAAACATTTGTACAGTGACCTACAGGTGAATACATTTTCTGGTAATGATAGCAAATGTTAATGACCTCATAATTTCTTCATTGTTTAAGTCAAGGGGAGCCTTCTTGGAAGTTACATGACTGGCGGGGTCTCTATACAAATTAATAAAAAGTTCTGCCCAAGTATTCCCTTGGTTTAAGTGAAAGGCTGCCCTCTTGTGCAGAGATGAGAAGCAACTGCTAAAACCTCATTTACTTTATTAGCTGATGCAATTTCTGTTGTTTTTTTTTAAATGGAAGTTAATATTGTGCTTGGAACCTACAAATCATCATTTAGAAAAACAGAGAATTCACTGTTTTATCCTTCCTTTTGACTTTTTATACCTTAGCAAGGGATTATGATTGTCATGGTTCCTTTATACAACTTGGGCCAAAAATAAACAAGGAAATACAAGGAATACAATACAAGGAAATAGTCCTACAGTCGGCAAACCTCACAGGGTTTTCCTTTCAGCAAATAAGTGATGTGCTTATGCCTACTTGCAGAATCAATCAGAACCACTCCCTTGGGTCTGTTGAAGACCAGGCCATGGCTTTGCACCAGTGGGAGAGAAGAAATTGAGAGCACTTTTCACAAGATTAGTACTTAAAAGTGATAATAGAACTCACACATAATCCCATTTTTGGGGGGCGGTCTTGTTTTTCCAAATATTTAGATTCATTGCAGAAGTACTGATAACAAAATGTTTTTTGGATAAGTGGGTAGGATAGCTGAATTTTTTCTATTCAGAGACTTTAATAAGTCTTATTTTATGCAAATGCTTTCTCGTACCTTTTAAGTTTAGGGTTTTAAAGAACTTAATAAATAATTATTGTCACTTAGAAAGAATTAGTTGACTATTTTTATAAGAGTGACTAAAAGTGCTGAGCAATGCTATCTGAATTAATCACTTCACTTAAGCACAATTCAGAGAATACAGAAATAAAACTTTAATGTGCATTATAGCTTAGAATTTCATGAGCTCTCTGGTCATCAGAGAATGCCTGAGCCCCATCGTTTTAGAAGATAACACTTAGATGCAAGCAGCACCTCAAGAGAAATGAAAACATATGTCCACAAAGAAACTTATACTTGAAAGTTCATAGCAGCATTCTTCATCGCTGGGTTTTGTAAGATCTGAATACGATTAAGCATTTTTTTTTCCTCTTCTTCAATTTTTTTTCATTGATAAGGAAAATTTGACTATGTCATTTAACTAATCTGTGTTCATCTGTGTATCTTTCTGAACAGTAGAGGAACAATTGAGTTAGTAGTTGGAATTAGATGAGATGAAAGTGCCTGGAAAAGAACTTTTTAGGAGTAATGTTTCTGTGACTTATTGAACTGCCTTTTTCTGTTCTTTTATTTTTGTGAATTTTGAAATACAGTTATATAAAAAGTATTGTCCATAATAGCCAAAAAGTGGAAACAGCCTACATGTCCATCAACTGATGAATGGATGGACAAGATGTAGTATATTTATACAGTGGAATATAATTTAACAATAAGAATGAAGTACCGATGCATGTAACAACATGAATGAACCCTGAAAGGTCACATATCGTCTGTTTCTATTTTTATAAAATGTACAGAATAGGAAAATCTGTAGAAGCAGAAGGTAGATTAGTGGCTACCTAGGGCTGTGGGATGGACGTGGAGGGAAGGGAGTGACTACTAATGGGTAAGGGAGGGGCTTGGGGTGATACAAAAAAGTTCTTATATTGATTGTGGTGATAGCTGCATAATTCTGTGAATATACTAAAAAACATTGGCTTGCACAGTTTAAATGGTAAAGTATATAGCACATGAACTGCATCTCAAAAAAGCTGTTATTAAAAACGAACTAAAAAAAAAAAAAGCAAACAGAATACTGTGTTCTGTAAAAGTCTTTCTTTTATTTCAATGGTTGGTAGAAGGCCTTTATTCAGTATTGAAAACTCTTCACATGTGAACAGTTAGCCTCAGAATCGTTCTTGGGGTTTTAAAGATTTTATGTCTCTGGTTCAAATCTGTTGTTTTGTTTTATTAGTTTATTATCAATAATCTTCCCTCAGACTTTTTTTTCCCATTCCAAGACACAATGTCCTGGAGGGAATGTAAATATTTAAAGTATTACAATATACGAAAAGAATCAAACAGCCGAGGATGGCACTAATGGATGCTAGCACAAGCTTTGGGATCAGACAGATTAAGATTTAAATCTGACTTACTAGCTGTGAAATCTTGCACATGGTCTCTTTGAGCCTCAATTTCCCTAGTTCCCTAGTTCACACAGTTCTTGTCTTATGTCTTAAATAAGATTAATACATTTAAAGCACTTTGCAGAGTTGCTTAGCACATGGTAGTTCTTCCAAAAGAATAGAAATTGTTAATAATACTGAAGGAAATAATTCTATTTATTTAATATAACCTTTATTTTATAAATCACATGAATGGATAACTGAGTTAATAGCTTCCTCAAGTCACTTTAATGTTAATTAGGGAGTTTTTGCATTGGTTTTAAAGATATGAATATTTATGGAGGGTGCCATATTAAGAATCAATTTTTTTCCTTTCAAAAGAAAAGCTGGATAAAAACATGCAAGGGACCATGATAGCTTTTGGAGAATGGGCAAAATGATTCTGTTGAGGTATTATTTTCAAAATAATGGATTTTACTTGTCCTAGGAATATTTTTTTTCTCTGCCTTCCCATCACAATTGCAATCAGCATACTACCTGCTTTCAACAGCAACAGAAACAGCTGGATCGCCCATTTTGATGAGGGATAACTCTTCAGTATTTATAGTAACACCTATTTCACCAAGTGGAGACCAAATGAAGGAAAAAACAAACAAGTGACTTTCCTTATAACAGGTAACTGTTTTCTTTTGTATTAAATTTCCTTTCCTATTGCTTTCACCAGCTTTGGATTCGGAAGAACATTTCACTACTCAGGGAACACTTAACAGCAGCCAAACCAATGCAGCCAATAGAAATTTAATTTAAAAAATATAAAGCTTTGCTTTAAAAATCCTGGTGAAATATTAAGTGAAGTATTGGGGGATAAAAACAAGCAAATAAACATGCCAAAGACCTTGAAATCTGAACAGGGACTACGTTAGAAGTCAGACGTGCATAAATATGTGTCTTTTCTCAGTGATATTAATGAAATGGTTAATTCTGTAGTCATGGCAACAAAGAACAGCTGTGATAAAAAGCTAAAGGTCTATACATAATGCCCAATACAAGGTCTCTCTAATTCTAAAGCTGATTTTCTTAGCTACAATAGAAGTGATGTGTTTTCAATACCATTCTAAGCTTTCACATCAAATCCTTCTAGTTAATCCAATAAATAGACCAGTAGCATAAAAAGGAATATATGTTTGCACATTATAAACCTTATAAAAGTACTTTACCTATGTCCAATCTTAAGAAGGGATCTGGAAACTAAACATATGCTCCTGCAAAATAAAAACCTACTCTGAGTCAAACCGTAAAAAATAAAATATGTTCAAATAGGATATCAGAGTAATTATCAAGCACATTATTATCTAGCCAGTCAGTAGGAATGTATTATATTTGAGATAACAACATCACCATTAACAACAACACAACAGCAAAGAGAATTCAATTTTAAAAACTCACTAGAACATAATACAAGTGACAGTGTTTGCTCTCCAGGTCTAACAATGTTGTCTGTGGGCAAGTGAGTTCACTACAATTTACTGGCTACATGACACCAGTAAATCCACTCCAGGTTGCAGATGAATTTTGGACTCGGATAAAGACCCATGTACTATTTCCTCTTCACTCATAAACCTTTTCCTTCCACCTTCTTGCAGTACTGGGGAAGTGCCCTAGACTGGTCTTCCTCATCTCCACTCCGCATGTTCTATCAGAACTATCCTCTCCACTCTGTTTTGTGTTTGTAGCTCAATCATCCACAATTTCTTCTCTGATTACTGTAATAATCAGATCCACTCTCCATCCAGATGCCAATGTGCTATTTCTAAAACACAAATCAAATTGTGTTACTTCTCCTCTTAAGATCTTTCAGGTAGTTCCTTTTTTACTTTCTGAGAAAACCCCAATTTCTTAACATGGGTTATAAGGCTCTTCATGATCTGACTTTAGCAGCTGCACCCTCTTCTCCTCCGGTTCCCCATAGCTTACTCTCTAGTCACAAAGACCATTTGAATGTTCTCAGAATGGGCAAGTTGTTTTCAATGTTTGTGCCATTTTATGGCGTTTCTTCCTCTACTTTGAATGTCCCTTTTTTTCTTCTCCATCTGACACTCTCCAATTTGTAACTTAAAATTTACATTTTTCAAAGGTGGACATCATAGTATTGTATATAGTAGTAAACAAATTGGTCAAAATGGAAATGTCCAACAGTTAAGTCAATTGGTTAAATTATACTACAGCCATAATATGGAATACTATGAAGCCATTAAAAACTAGATGAGAGATATACATTTATTGATACAGAAAAATATTTGTTGATACTTTTTAGATTACCATTAAGTTATAAAAAGAATACATTCAATGTGATTCAATTTTTTAAAAAAACAACTTTACTGAAGATTAATTTACATACTATAAAGTATACTCATTTAAAGTGTACAGCTTGATGAGTTTTTTTAAAAATGTGTATTACTAGTCAACTACCATCATAATTAAGATATAGAACATTTTCATCAACCAAAGCTTTCTCTTGTGTCCTTTCTAGTCAACCCCACTCCCACTCCTGGTCACAGGCAACCATTAATTGGCCTTCTGTTACTACAGATTAGATTTTCTTTTCTAGAATTTCATATAAATGAAATTATAGAACATGTAGCCTTTTGTGTCTTGCTGTTTTCTTTCAGCATAATGTTTTGCAATTTATCCATGTTGTTGTACATATCAGAAATTCCTTCTTTTTTATTGCTGAGTAGTATTCCACTGTATGGTTATAGCACTATATTTATCTATTCACCCGATATTGGACATTTCGGTTGATTCCACTTTTTGGTTATTATGAATAAAGCTGACATGAGTATTAAAGTACAAGTCTTTGTGTAGACATTTGTTGTCATTTCTCTTGGGGAAATACTTAGGAGTGGGATTGCTGGGTTGATATTTTTAACTCTATAAGATACTGCCAAATTGTTTTCCAGATTAGTTGAACAATTTTACATTCCACCAGTAATTCATGAGCATTCCAATTGCTCCATATTCTCACTAAACTTAGTGTTGTCATTCTTTTTCATTTTGGCCATTCTACTGGGTATAAGTGGAATCTCACCGTGGTTCTAATTTGAATTTACCTATTGAGTAATGATGTTGAACATCCTTTCCTGTGCATGCTGGCCATCTATATACCTTTTGGGGGGGGCAAATGTCTGTTGAAATCTCTTGTCGATTTTTAGAATTTGTCTTTTTCTTGAGTTGTAATGATTTTTTAATTTTTTCTGGATACCAGTTCTTTGTCTTATGTACTTATTATGGATAGTTTTCTCCCAGTTTAGAGCTTGCCTTTTCATTTTCTTAATGTTGTCTTTTAAAGTGAAGTTATTTTTGTGGATTCCATTTTTGTAAAAATAAAATACACACTTATCAAACAAAGAAAAGAACCTGGAAACATAGACCAAAGACTCATAGTGGTTACCCTGGGTGGTAGATTTATAGATGATTTTTATTTCCTTCTTTGTCCTTTCTCTTTTACTCCTAACTTTCCCACAATAAACATGAATTACTTTCATGGTTCAAAAAGGAAAATGTGTGTGTGCATGTGTGTGTATAAAATAAAATTATCCCAGTTGTCATGTTTTCCCTTGGGAATCTTCACAGATGCTTTCCAGCCCCTGGTGAAATTAGGTGGCCCTCCTCCTCAGATGGAGTTCCTTGATTTACTTTTCATCTTTGTATTACTGAGCCTGGCTCAGTATCTGGTATAGTTGGTAGGCAATAAAATTTGAATTCATTCAGCAAATATGAACTGAGCACCTACTATGAGCTGTACCTGGCACTGGAAATAAAAGTTGTATGTGAAACACAGATTTTGCACATAAGGAATTTATAGTTGAATAAATGAATGAAGAAACATATGAATACATCTGTGTCTTTTCTATGCCTACCATGATGCCTGGCACTTACTAGGTACTTGAAAAATGTGTGTTGATGAATGAAATGGGGGGATAGTAATTGAACCTTGTATTTCTTAGCACCATTGTTGCAGATATATTATCCATTTATTTAACAACAATAAGCATTGACTTATTTATTAGGTACTAGGGTGGATACTTCCAATAAATTATGATTTGATAGAAGAATGAAAAATGTCTGCAGCTCAGGATTTTGCATGGAATAGCCAAACCAGGTGGACTATTACTTTGGGGCATATGAAGAGGTGAAGAATTCTAAAAGGAGTATAGGAAGGGATCTAACAAATAAAACTTTTTCATTATGTTTTTCCAAGGATAATTTATATATAAATAAAAATAGAGCCCCAGACATCTGGCTGGCACTGTTTCCTTTTCTTCTTTATTAGAAGAGGTCAGATCCCAAGTCTGTTAGAATTGTCTTCATTATTAACAGAAGTACAATCATTTTCTGCATACATGTTGCCTATGTATTCCTAGGTCGTTAGAATCAGAACCACAATATCATTATTTGCATAGTCAAACTGGGTGATTTCATCCTCTCTAACCTGCATAATACTATTAACTCATTTCCTGTGAAACACTAACTTCCAAATATTAGATATTTCATCTTTAGTTACCATGTTTGAACCTTTCTCTAATAAGGGCAAAAAGAAACTGTGCGTACAAGAAGTCTCAAGATCATAAGAATAAAGAAAATGTTCCTTTGTCAGATGATAAATTCTAGTTCTCTAGTTGTTCATGTGTAAATAGAAAAGGGAATCTGGAGTTTGTGTGTGTGTGTTTTTGGATAAATTGGACAGTGACTACTTTTTTAGTAGTGGTAGGTATTTTTTTTTTTTTCTAAGCCAGTATTTGAAGGGCAGGGTTTTTTGGATGTCAAGCATTTGTAACCGGAGATTAAAGACCTTTGTTTTAATTTGATGGTAGCTTTTCACATTGCACAGCTTTTTGAAAACATTAGTTTCACTCTGAATTTTGCTTCCGTCTTTTGTTTTCAGGCTTAAATCACTACCTATGGGTGGAGATATACACCTTGACACATTGGTAATGAGTTAGAGAGAGATGAAAGCTGTTTTGAGTGCAAATAGAGAAAAGTTACCATGTACATGATATAATCATGTAGCTTTTCCAGATATGAACATGTTTATGGGGGAACACAAGGCAGTTGTCTAATTATTGTTGAATTCTGAACTGCTTGCTAAGTTGAGTTAAACTGAATTGTGGTCATCTGTAATCTGGCCAATGCATTGCTCTCTCTTAGTTTTACCAAATTTTCCTGGCTGGCCCATGATTATCTGCTTAGTCTTTTAACAGGACCACTGATTTAAATTTCCTTAAAGCAACTAGACTTATTTTTCAAGCTTCCTCATTTCTCTCAGTAGTTGGTAGGAATGATGGAGCAAGGTATGTGGAAATAACGGTGAACTTTGGTTTAGATTTGTATGAGAAAACTCTGAAACGGAGAGAAGTTGTTTTTTACACAGAAAGCCCTGGAAGAAGTCAATTACCCACTTAGGGGGAAAGGTGACTCCTATCATTCTGCCATAAAATCCTATAAATCCTAATGGTTGAAGAAGATAGTTTTTGGAGGGAAGAAGGAGTGCCATAGATTTCTATCCTCAACAATGAAAAAACTACAAGATAAAAAATCCATGGAAGTACACTACACAGTGAACCCTAAATTAAACATGGACTGTAGTTACTATTACAATTATTAAAATGTGCGATCATCAAATTGTAGCAAATGTTCCACATCAATGCAAGATGTTAATAATAGGATGGTATAAGAGAATCCTGTATTTTATACATGATTGTTCTGTGAACCCATAAGTTCTCTAATAAAGGGGAAAAAAATGTGAGCCAAGGTCAAAGCCAATTGGAACATTCCAAATATTGGATATTTCGTCTTTGGTCACAATATTTGAACCAACAAGTCAGGAATTTTGTATGTTTCTAGCTTTGTAAGTTTGTAAATTAACCTATCAGTGACTCAACATCCTTATCTGTAAAATGGAAACAATCATAGTATCCATATTATTGGCTTATTTTGAAGTTAAATGAAATCATGTATATAAAGCATTTAGGGCAAGGGGTGACACACAGTAAGAGCTCAATAAACATTAGCCATTATTATTATTACTGTTAGTACTATTGTTATTGCTATAATTTCCTACTTTTATTATGATGATTATTATTTGATAACTCCTCTCTGGTGCCCTTTAATGTTTAGTAGTAAAAACTGTTAGATGAAAAAATACTATATGCTTATCTTTGCAGGTAATCAGGCAGGTAAGGCCAAGTGGCACTGCCCTTTTGGGGAGAAGCATCCCCAAACATTAGAGAACATTGTGTCCCCTTAAGGGGGTGAGGCAAGCAGTGTAGGTCTTTCAGGCCTGCAGCTTGGAGGTAGAGTGCTGTGGGATCTTGCCTGAGGCTGAGCCAAGGTCCCGGGGATGACTGTGGGAAAGTACCCTGCTGAGATAGCACTAAGGATGAGTCAAGAGTTGTTTGTAATCAATTCATAGTTGTGTTTGGTGATTGTGCTGGTTGAATATAGTGTCCCCCCAAAATTCATGTCCACTAGGAACCTCAGAATGTGACCTTATTTGCAAATAGGGTCTCTGCAGATGTAATTAGCCAAGATGAGGTAATGCTGGGTTAGGGTGGGCCCTAAATTCAATATGGCCAGGTCCTTAAAAGAAGAGAGAAATGGAGACAGACACAGGGGACGATGGCCATGAGAAGATGAGGCAGAGAGGAGAGCTATGTTGTCACATGCCAAGGAACACCTTGGGGGACTAGAAGCTGGAAGAGGGAGGGAAAGATCCTCCCCTAGAGGGTTCAGAGGGAAAGTGTGGCAGCACTTGCAACCCCGCATATGGCATTTTGCCACGGCAGCCCTAGGAGACAATGCAGTGTACAAGCCCATGATCTCTTTTCCACAATTCTGAAGTCTACAAAGCTCTGAAAACTAAGATTTATTTGGGTAACTTCTTTTCATTTGGCAGCAAAACCGACCTGACCTGCACTCATTTGGGGGCAAAACCTGAAGCTATGCAGTAAGTCTATTTAGAGTCTTTGCCCCCTCTATCCCCCTTAATGCATGTGAAAATGCATTGTTCCAGAAATAGTAATGACTTTGTATATGCAGTGCTGCCTTAAACTCCTCTGAGAATTTTTATAATATATAGAATATGCATTCTTTTTCCTAAAACATGACAAATTCTGAAACAGGAAACACAGATGGCGCCAAGGTTTTGGATAAGGAATTAAGAACTATGCCAGGGGGCAGATGTGGCTCAAATGGTTGGGCATCCATCTGCCATATGGAGGGACTTGGGTTCGCTCCCCGGGACCTCCTTGTAAAGTAAAAATAGAAGGCATGCAGGCGAGTCACTGGACTGCGTGCGGCGAGCTGGGTCCCGCCGAGCCATGCAGCAAGATGATGACGCAGCAGGGGAGAGACACAAGAAAAAGCCAAGACAAGACATACCAGAAACCAGGAACTGAGGTGGTGCAGGTGGCAGATTGCCTCTCTCCCACATGGGAGGTCCCTAGGATCGAATCCCGGTGAAGACTGAAGGAGAAGGATGAGAAGAGAAGGCAGGAAACAGACACAGAGGATCACCCACCAAATGGACACAGACAGCAAGTGGGGGGGAAGGGTAAATAAAAAGTAAATAAATAAATCTTTTTTTTAAAAAAAGAACTATGCCAACTCATAGAGCCACTTTTGTCTTGTAAAGTGAGCAGAGCCCATGTGATTTGTTGCTTCCTCTCCAGGCCTCCACTTCTGCCTGCCTGCTCCTTGGGAGCTGGTCTTTTATCTCCACACAGAGCCTGGTGAGCTCCCAGAGACCAGGGAGGCCACTGAAACTGAGGTCAACAGCCGTGACAGACAGTGGTGGTTTCTTGCCTTAGAGAAAGCCTCTCTCCCTACTTCTTTTTTTTTTTTTTTTTTAAAGTCGGGCCAAAATTCAGAGACTATTTGGTCAACCAGAATTCAATCTGTAGAGTGATCTCCCCAGTGAGGTTAGAGTATAGCCTTATGGGTCTAACATTTCTGGTTTCAATAAGGCCTTTGTATATTGGTGAGTTGAGTTCTTACCTTGCCTTACAGTTTAGTGTTGAGAGCTTTGGCCATCCCTACATGGCCCAAATGTCCCTCTCTTCTAGTTAACATGGCTAGTACTTGGGACAACTCTGTGTGATTCCTTCCCTCTTCTTTTCACTCCTCATCTTGGAAATAAGATATCCTCTGAGATTTAAGTGACAAGATCAATATAATGAAACACAACAGATTTATAAGGTCAAAAAAAAAAAAAAAAGGCAAGATAGGAATGCAAGTACTGACACATTTTAAAGAAGGAGTATGTAAATTGAAAGGGTGTTTGTTTAGCAATGAAAGCCTAGAATTAGCATCAGAGATGGAAATCATTAAAACATCATCAAGGGAAGGTGACAAGGAGAGGTGACTCATGAGCCCAGGTGCTCTGGACGCTCAGAAACTGATGTCAGCGAGCATTCCAACCCTCTTACAATTCTCCTTACTTTGCTCTCATGCTGTCCTTGCCTAGAAGGAGAAAATATGCTGGCCAGAAGTCTTGAGACTCTAGGTGCCTTGATTGTTCTAGTTCTTATTGCACATTCTGGCCTATATAACTGTCTATGTGATTTGAGGTAAAAGGCTTTGCCCCAAACTCCAATACGTTGAACTTGTTTTGATATGTTTGCCAAGAGCCCTCAAGGCTGAGCAACTGAGGCTGCCACCCTGGGAGGGCTTCTGTAGGCAGGCAGCCCCTACCCTGAGATGTCCTGTTCTCCCCTACAAAGAGCACTTAGATGATTATGTCATGCTAACAACTTATCTAGTTGTTAGATGAGAAATGTGCATCTTTTCCTCAAGTTTTTTCTTTCCAAAGCAAAATATCTATTTT
Organism: Cabassous unicinctus; assembly: GCA_029593785.1. NCBI lineage: Eukaryota > Metazoa > Chordata > Mammalia > Cingulata > Chlamyphoridae > Cabassous > Cabassous unicinctus. The sequence goes on along the minus strand of JAQZBX010027465.1, from coordinate 687 downwards.
AGTATATTTTTTTAAGGTTAAGGTAGATAAGGTTGAAAACAGTCAGATAAAAATATTTACTAAGTGTCTACTTTGTAAACTTTAAACAGGAAGAAAACATTTCTACAGCTACAACCACTAAGTGTGTCTGGTTTGATCGACAATAGGGGAAAAGTTGGGACTGATAGTTAAAGAAGAGAGAGAGAGAATCATGATTTGGTGAATATTCTAAAAGTTTGTAAAAGGGTAGAAGCTACATGTCTACAGGGGTCAGGTGCAATAGGAGCAGTGACTTAGCCTGGGGGGGCTGCCTGTTGACCTTCAGAGCTCACGCCCTGCCTGAAGGGGCAGCTGCTTCTAGTTTCAGCTCAGGTTCAGCTAAGTTTTTCTGTAAAATGCCAGACTGTAAATATGTTAGGCTTTGTAGGTTGTAGAGTATCTGTTGCAATTACTCAGTTCTGTGTCGGGAAGCATCCATAAATAATATGTTAAGTAAGCAAATAGCCGAGGCTGTGTTCCAATAAAACTTTATTTACAAAAACAGGAGACCAAGGTGTTCTGAACTTTGCCAGCCCCGCTTTAGTGCTGAAGCCTGCGGCATCTTAAAAGTTTTCAAAAGGAGTTGGAAATCAGGATTATAGTGTGAAATAGCTTGATTTTAAGATGTTGGCTCAAAAAAAAAAAAAAAATGTTAATGCCACCTGATCC
>JAQZBX010027464.1:0-28342 GCA_029593785.1 Cabassous unicinctus | reverse complement strand
GGTCTGAGCTCTTCCGCTGCCACATCATATCCCTGGGGTCACCTCTCTAGAACCCACTTACTCTAGGGGGAAGGGGGGCGGGACTGGGTTTGGGGGTGGGGCGAGATCGATAATCACAGGGTTTTGATGACCGCAGGCTTTCACCTTGCAGATAATGGGGTGAGCGGCGGTAAACTCCCCCCTGCAGAGCGGGCTCCCCCGGCCTTAATGAGATAATCAATACTTGTTCTCGGCTTAATTTCCATCTAATTGCTCTTTAACGACGCCGGATAATGGGCCGCCTCCTGTGAGGAAGGAGCTGGCTGGGAATCGGACCCGCCTCGGATTCCCGCCCCTCCTCCCGGCGGGTGGGATGCCCTCGCGCAGGTGGGATGGGGGCGCACGGCGCTCCCGGGTGTGGCTGGAGCTCGCTCAGCCCGCCTCCCCGCCCCGCAACACCATTTGCCTGAGGCTCTCTCAGCCCCCGCCGGGGGGCGCTCCAGGCCTTGGATGCGGGATCCCCGCCGAGGCTCTCGGTTCTGGGCTCCGGACCACCCACCTGACTGGGCCGCGGAGCTGCGCGGTGCCCTCGCCTTCGGCTGGCGCCTCATCTTCCCTGCTACTCTCCCGGCGAGAGAAGTCGAGGCCGAGCCCCCCAGCCGCGGTGAAGGGCCTCTGAACAGGCCCTTTGCTCTTCTCCGTTCCCACCTCGACACACAGCCGGGTGCCCCAGGCCCTAGGTAAGTGGCTGTGTTTCTGCCTCTAGAGAGGCCTCCCACCTTAGTTTACCCTGTGAGGTAACTGGACTGCCTCCTGCGAAGGAACCTGACTGGTCACCACAGGCCATTCGGGCAAGGAGGGGAGGGGTCAAGGACAAGGGAGGTAGGGCCAGAACCCTTAGGCCCCATGGCAGCTGATTTGCACTCCTCCCTCCCGCCCCCCAGCCATCCCTAGTCAGGAAAGTTCCTGCCAGCACCAGGCACTCAGATATTAACTTGATTTCTCTCTCCTCCCACCTCCCTGTCCCTGTTTCTGTCTCCACACTAGGAACGGGGGACGGGGACGGGGGTCCAAGGCCTGTTGAACGTCCTGGCCTGACAGTGGAAGGACCTGCCACCACCCTCTAGTTCATTTCTCTTTCCTTCTCTTGATGCTGACCCTGAGGTACTTTGGCCTCAGGTGCCCAGATGCTGTAACCAACAGTGTCTCCATCATGTCCCCCCTCCTGATCTCTTGCCATCTGGGCATGCACTCACCTGCATTTCTACAGCTTGGCTCCTGAAAACGGGGTATCTAAATTTGTGAAACACCAGCTGCAGTTGGGGCTCCAGCTGCACTGCAACTGCAGTTAGACAAAGATGCAGCGACCGACCATGGCAGGGCAGGTCCAAGGGTGAGAGCCATGCCTTGGACCTAGGCAGCTCCAGGTTTACCTCTTAGCTCTGCTGCTGACTGGCCGGTGTGGCACTGGGCAAACTTATCTAACAGGTCTGAACCTTGTTTTTTCTCATCTAAAGAATAAGATTAATAATTCTACCTCACAAAATTGTTTTAAGTCTGAAACAAGCTAATGTATGTAAATTGCTTGCCATGGTGTCTGGCTCATTGTAACCATTTGATAACAGGTAGCTGTTGTTATTGTTATTGCATGTTACAACCCAAGGAACCATTTAAGTTCAAGGACCACAAAGTCAAAGGCTACAGGGGCAGGCAGGAATCTCGAATGAGGGAAGCAGGCCAGGTCTGGGCTGTGATGAGGTGGAGAGAGCCAGCTCCATCTACAGCAGCAGCAAGTACTCACCTTCCATTGTTGCTGGGTGAACCAGATATCCCGATTTTTTATGTTTTTTTTTTTTTTTCAAAAAAATCTGCCAGCACCAGCAGCTCTGATATTAGCTCTTATTTCTTTCACCGCCCACTTCCCTGTTTCAGCACTAGGAACAGCTGGGGATTTTCCCCAAGATCTCTGTGTAGAACAAGAAAAGTCCAGTATAGCTTAAATATTAAGGCATTGTACTGTACCATATAATGTTAGAAAAATTCAATGTGACTCTTGCTCGCAAGCACGCAGAGCTACAGATTTAACATTAACCAGATTTAGCTCCATCAAAAATGTATAACTATGCACTTCCTCACTTGTTATCTTTACTCGAATCCATCCATTATCTGTACCTTCACATCCATACCAACTCCCCCATCCTTGTCACCCCAAGATTGCCCAACCATGCGTATCTTAAGATTACCTGAGAAAAGCAAAAACTAATTTTTCCAGATCCTTCTTGGAAATGTCACCCTAATGATTAGCTTTCTTTCATTCAACCTGTATAAAAACTGAGAAAAATCCTTAGCGGAAAGGCAGATTGGAGTCACCCCCGTTTCCTGTCCTTCTGCCAGCGTGAATAAATCTGCTTTCTTTCCTGACCATCCCGGTGTAGATGCCAATTCATCTGCTCCGGGCAAGAACCCAGAGGGACCCCTGTAGGTTTGCCTTCATTTGGAACATCCTGGCATGACAATTCTGGCCAATAAATTCTGGATGTTTATATAAAGTTTCCCAGTGTTTAAATATTGGCTGTTCAATAAAAAATTTAAAACACTGTGCCAAATACATTTCTGAAGGCTGAATTCCACCTGCATTTCTCAGAAGAAACTGATGTTCAGATGAGTCATGGCTGCTGGCAAAGCTGAGGCTAGAGGCCTGGATTCTAAGACAAAACAAGGATTTCTCATAGGAGGTAATTCCTAGGCTGTGGGGCCTTTTTAGCTGTCAGCCACTGCAGATGCTGCCCTTTGCAGGCAACGCTTGGCTGCTGGGCTGGTGTTGGTACTTGGCAGCTCCAGAAGCACCAGATCTGGGTCACAGTTGCCTTCTCTCTTGTGATAAATCCAAATTCTTTTAAAATGTTATAGAAAGAAGTGTGACAGCAAATCAATAGACGAGTACAAGTACCAGGCCCCAAGAGAACTCAGCCCCTAATTTAAAGCACCATATTTAAACATACTTTTTTTTTTTTTGAGGAGGTACTGGGGATTGAACCCAGGACCTCATACATGGGAAGCAGGCACTCAACCACTGAGTTACACCCGCTCCCTACAGATAATTCTTGAGCTCAACTTCAGTGTGACTCCACTCAACAGTTTTCCACTTGGTTCCCCCTAGTCAGGGGACAAAGCCAGCAGGAAGTTTTCTGGGCAGAGCTCTCCTGATAACCATCTTCTATTACCTCTTTCCTTGTACCATACTCTTGGGGGAAGTGGTAGAAAAGGCCTGTAGCAGTTTGGCATTATTTATGAATTCCAAAAATAGATACTGGATTATGTTTGTGAACTGGTCTTTTCCTCTGGGCATATTAGATTATATTGGATTCAGAGGTTTTGCTTTTACTTGATTAATGATTAAGTCTTTGATTGGGCCACATCAGTAGGATGTTGAGTTCCCGCCCCCTTGGTGGGCAGGGACTAACAACAGAGAAACCCCACTGCAGAGAAGGCAGTTGGAGTTTTGATGCTGAGTTTTGAGCTGGAGCCTGGGAAGTGAACACATAGGAGAAGAACACAGAGGAATAGAGACAGCTCCTTAGACACTGCAGAAGCCCCGGGAAGAAAGACAGAGCCGTTCACCTGATAGTCTACAGCTGGCCTTATGGAGAGAGCACAACAGCTGAGCCTGGAGAGAAATGGAGCCCCAGGAAGAGAGGAACCCAGGAAGCCTCAACTCTTGGCAGACGTCTGCAGCCATCTTGCCCCAATACGTGGCATAGACTTTGGTGAGGGAAGTAACTTATGCTTTATGGCCTGGTAACTGTAAGCTTCTACCCCAAATAAATACCCTTTATAAAAGCCAACAGATTTTTGGTATTTTGCATCAGCACCCCTTTGGCTGACTAATATAAGGCCCAAAGGCATCCAGGGTTTTGTGAGACTGAGCACATCAGCATGAAGGGTAGGCTTATGGACTTTTTAATTAATTTATTTATTTTTATTTCTTTTTTTCATTTGAGAAATTGTGAGTTAATAAAACAATCCTACATTCCATACAGGACTCCCATACATCACCCCACCACCAACACCTTACATTGTTGTGACACATTTGTTACAAATGATGAAAGAACATCAGCATAACATTACTGCTATCTATAGTCCATAGCTTATATTTGGTATGTTTTTCCCACAAACCATCCTATTGTTAACACCATGTATTAGTATTGGATATTTGTTATAGTTCATGAGAGAATGTTCTTATATTTGTACTGTTAACTACAGTCCGTCATTCACCACGGGATTCACTGTGGCTTATGGACTTTTGAACATGCTCAGAGGTCTCTGCTGAGCTTCATGTTTGTTCTCTTTAACCCAGTACTTGCATTAGTACTGAACAGAGGTGGTGATGTTCTCTCCTCAGCATTAGACTCATCACATTCTGATGTTCTCCTGGGGCCCGGGATTCTTCGTGTGGTTTGGTTGCCTGAAAGACTAGTAGCTCCTGGCTGACTGTTTATTTTTTTAAAGATTTATTTATTTACTTTATCCATTTTGCTGTTTTGTGTCCATTCGCTGGGCAATTCTCTGTGTCTGTTTCCTGCCATCTCTTCTCATCCTCCTCCTCCAGTCTTCACCAGGATTCGATCCTGGAGACTTCCGATGTAGGAGAGAGGTGTTCTGCCACCAGTGCCACCTTGGTTCCTGGTCTTCGGAGCATCTCGTCTTGTCTCTCCCCTGCATCTCTCTCCTGTTACGTCATCATCTTGCTGCATGGCTCCCGGGGCCTGGAGGCTCACCGGCACACAGAGCCTGGCAGCCCATGCGCCTTCTATATATATATTTTTTATTTTACCAGGAGGTCCCGGGGATCGAACCCAGGTCCCTCCATATGGAAGACGGACGCCCAACCATTTGAGCCACATCCGCCCCCCTGGCTGACTGTTAATACTCTATTTCCCACCAACCCTTGCAGAAGCATCTCACTATTCCTTCCTTGGAATTCTAAGCATACATTAACAAGTTCTGCCTTGAGTTGAGGAAACGGGTCAGCTCAGGGGAATCTTGAATCCAACGCCACAGAAGCCAACACTAGACTCTGTTATGTCTTAAGAGGAAAAACTGAAAGTGGGATGTGAGCAAGGATATTGTGGTTTTGGGGTCCAAGATATCTCCTCCTGGGGAAAACTTCCTCAATATCACGTGGTCTTGATGGGGGTCTTGGGCAGATGGACCCCTCCTCTTAGAGGGGTTGTCTTAGTTTTGGTTCCCTGAAAAGCACATCCTGAGACATTTGGAGATTTGGATACAAGAAGTTTATTTAGGAGGTTATCCCAGAAAACAAAGTGAAGGAAGGGAGGAAAACCAATAAAAGGTGCATTAATGAGTGGGTTACAACTGAGGGCAACTAGGGCTCAATCCTGCTGGCGACCTTCTACCAGAGGGTATAGAATACATCTCAAAATTATCCACTGAGGGGGGACCCCGGTTCCTCACTGGATGCGGCTTGCTCCTGAGTTGTTATCTCCATGGCATTTCCAGCCTGCCCTGTGGGCCAGCTGAGCTCACTCTAGGGGCCAGAGAACTCCCTCAGGCAGAGAGGCCCATGAACTGTACAGGAACTGTCTGCAGATAATCTCTGGGTGGGCCAGGGTAAATGAGGAGGTAACACCACCTGCTGCAAGGGGGAACTCATGGTCCATGCTGGCCATTTTTTGGCCACAGTAATTAATTCCTGTTGAGCACCCAACAGGAATCAATCAAAGATATGCCTGAGATTTGATATATTGATGCTTTTTCTTGGAGCCCTAAGAACTGACAGGTGGGGTAACCATCAGAACAGCAAACAGCTGGGGTCCTCCCCTAACATAAGGTAGGAGTGAATAATGGCTTAATAGGGTAGTCCCATAAGTCCACTCTCTGTGCCTAAAGGAGACTGAATCCACAGTTTAGATGCATAATTCTGTTTTTTCTCCCATTCTGTTCCTTTCTCCCATTCCTCAATAAACTCTTTTTACTGGCCTAACTAAACCGGCATGTTCTTAAATTCTTTTATGTTAACATAGCCAAGAACCTGGAGGAATCCATCATCCCCTGATTTCAATATCTAGGTGATTTATCAACCTTCTTAAGCCTCTCAATACAAAATTTGGCTAAGTCATTATGCCAGGTGGAGCTACAGTTGCCATCTCAAAGGTGGATGAGAAACTTGGGGTGAGGAAGAGAGAGTTGCCTCCTGGGATATAGGAAGAACAGCAAGCTGAGGAAATTTTTGGCCTGGTTTCTTTCTACGCATCTTAAAGCTCATTAAACTTACCTTAATGCCTAGCTATCACAGAGAGTCAGTCTCTTGACTATTCCAGCTTTCATTTTGTAGCATTACTTGTTGCTGAATTCCAGTGGTTATCTTCCCACCTGGCTGTCCCAACTTTCTGCATTTGTTTTTACATTCTAACTTACCTATAAAAATAGCCTCTACTTTTTTGTTATGAAAAATAATTTTACAGAATAAAGGAATAGTGCTCATTATGCTCAATCATTTGCCTCATTCCACATTCTCTTATGGTGTTGTAACTGAGGGTTAAGAATTAATAAACAATTATGATTACTGAATCATTATATAGATGCCCTCCAGTATATTATAAAATAGCCAAAGGTTAATATCTGAAATTACTGAAACTGGTTAAGGTGACCTCACTCTTTGTATATGGTCATCCCCAACAAAAAACCTGCCATTATGATGATTATTCCAGACAGATTTTACCTTTGTGAATAGTCATTTCCAGTTAAGACCTGCTATTATAATGATTATTCCAGATTGATCTTACCCTTGTATTTGAACATTTCTATTGAAATGGTAACCCCTCCACCCTCCTATGTTTGAAATTCATAAGAAAATCTTGTAACTGACCTTGTTCTGTATTCTCCCCATCCCCAGATGCCTTAAGCTCTGCTAATGATTATCTTGTGAACGAAATAACGTTGTGATTCACCCTCGTTTTGTATCCACTCCCATCCTGTTCAGTCCCTTAATATTTATTAATGAAGAAACCTGAGCCAGCTCTACCTCAATTACTTATCAGCTAAACTGCTAAGCCTGAATATTATAAAACTATCAGGATTACTGCAGTTCCAGGGGGCAGTTTTTGAGCCCTTAGGCCACTGTCCTCCTTTGCAATGCACAAGCAAATAAATTCTTTCTCTCTTTGAAACTCTGATGTCTCAGGACATCAGTCATTAATGAAGCACATTGGGTAAGAACCCACTTTTACTTAGTATCCATGTTCATTGATGATACAGATGATAAATATTTACATGTTGTGATCAGTATCCATATACTCCTCTTTTTCACTTAACCTTATTTCCCTAAACATATTTTCACTTTACTAGAGTCCATCTATTTATCATAGTATGTAGCTACTAAGTATTCCATCTTAATTATCTATGTTAAGCCTTTTTTGACTTAACTGATTCTAATGTTCACAGGAAGAAGTACAATTCCTCTGTATCCATCTCTAATGGGTCAATCTGGACCATTTGTTTCACTTCTGCTTCTTCCTCAAAGTTACAAGCACACTATTTCCACCCACTGTCAAAACAGGGCTTGGGGAGCAGATGCAGCTCAAGTGGTTGAGCACCTACTTTCCATGTACGAGGTCCTGGAATCAATCCCCAGTACCTCCTAAAAACAAACAAACAAAAAAAACAACTCTCGTTGGGGAGCGGATGTAGCTTAGTTGTTGAGCACCTGCTTCCCATGTACGAGGTCCAATCCCCAGTACCTCCTCAAAAAAAAAAAAAAGTAGGGAGAAAAAAAGAGTATATATATATAAAACAGGGTTGGTAGGAGTGGAGGGGTTGAGGTTCTTCATCTCCTACCCACTGTCTCTTACCCTTTCATAACACACAAAAGTGTTCACAGCATTATTCCATGCTACCTTTTCAGACTTGGAAAAGCTCTAATTTTTATCTTGCCTATCTTAAAGAAACAACTGAGAATTTTTGATGAAGGTGTTATTAGTCTAGAAAAGCAAGCCCATTTTAATGAAATATTAATGAGTTTGTATGTCTAGGCTCTTTTTCAGACTAATGCCTATGCCATCTTCCATGCTTATAGTTTGGATTTTAATACTTGTTTCTTATTTTAATTCCAATGGCCCATCATACTACAACTTGTTTCTTCTAGAACAAACATCTGGTATATTAGATTTTTCTTGCTCCAGAGCCAAATTGAAAAAGAAGCATCTCTCTCTTTTTGTGAAGCAGTTGAACATGGCTGGTTACTATTATTATTAGCCAGCTACTACTATTACTAATAGTAGTACTAGTGGTAATAGTATTGTGTGTGTTTGAGTCTTCCTCTTGGCCCAACATGCATATTATAGGACAGTTGGAGTAGTAGCCTACAGTCTGGGAATAATCAAGGATATAATTTCAGCCCTCAGTATAACAGAAAACATGATATTTAGAAAGAGTCCCACTTTAAATATCTGTAGGCATATTTGAGTTCTCTACTACAAGTCTCTTTTGCAACCTTGAACTCCCATTAGCTCCAGAGAGAAGCTATGTTCACAGGAGAGATAGGGGATATATGGAAGGGATCAAAAATGTTTTCAGTGAATAAGTAGCTTACTAGTAACTAGTTACTCTTGAGAACAAATTTTATAAAGGTGTATGTGTGTGTGTTTATTCATACATATACATATATATATATACACACACACATACAAACACATATATTACCATACAGAAAGCAAATGGATTTGTATTTGAATTTGATATTTGACTAGTTGAAGTACTTTATCTGTTGTTCCTTTACCAGTCTTCTGTGTGACTCAGCAACCATGCCCTCAGTCTGAAGATAACAACATTGATATCTAAAGCTGATTCAGACTAAACTATGGGGCATCTTTTATCTTAAATATCCAAAGATGCCTTTTGAATTTCAAAGATCAAAACACAACTAGAGGAAAGCAGATGTGGCTCAACCAGTTGAGTGCCTGCCTACCACATGGGAGGTCCTGGGTTCGGGTTCTGGTGCCTCCTAAAGAAGACAAGCAGATGCCGCGACCGCTGCAATGAGCTAGATGCCTAAATAAGCAGTCACAAGCCAGCAGACCCCATAGCCCGCAGGGAGCAGATGTGGCTCAGGCTGTTGGGTACTCCCCTACCATGTGGGAGGTCCCAGGTTCAGTTTCTGGTGCTTCCTGGAGAAGGCAGGCAAACAATGAGGAGACAAAGAACCATCTGGGGGAGAGGGGGGATAAATTTAAAAAAACCCACAACTAGAGTATTTTGTGTTGTAGAGTAGTCTAAAGAAGTATGGTTGTCAATTGTGAAAGCAGAAATGTTATTTTTCCATGGTTAGTATCAACATTTTAGAATGTTAAATTTGCTGCCTTGTGAACAAATAATTTTATATTGTGCTTTAACTTTTTAAAAATTATTGTTCTGATGTACAGAATGATTAACATAGCACCGTAAACATGAAATTTCCAAAAATTTAGGCATGCATATATTTTCTGTGAACATCTTAACATCAAGAATAGATGTTGTCACAGGAACTTTTTCCATTTCTCATTGATGTTGCGTTAAATTGACTTTTCTTAAAATTTATTTTACTTTTTTTTGTTATTTTCTTTGGGTGAAGCATCTAGTTACTGGTTATTATAATAAGAATAAAAACATTCCTGGAAAAAAAAAAACCAGGGCTTATGGAGCAGCAGGTTAGAATGTATGAGTCCTCCTAAGCAGTTTCTTACCAGGTTACACACTGACGCCTTTATAACTCGTTTCATCTTTTGTTTTAATTTGCATAGGACCCATTTCATTGTAAGTCATTATATTTCAGTTATTTCATGGGTGAGTGGCTGAAAGAAAGGGAAGTTATGATAACCTGTGAACTCCATGCTACAATGCAAACTGCATTCTATACCTCATTCCTTCTTTAGTGAAAGCATCTACAAGAAAGAAAAAAAAATAGGTAGGACCTCTGTTCTTCAAAAAATTGTAAGTTCACACTCTTAATGTGAATCTAATCTCACTCATGCAGACAGGATGCTGCCACCTGCCCTAGTTTTTCCTTGCAGTACTCACATCACCTAGACTAAAGAATCCTTTTCCTTTGGGCCTACAATTTTGCATGAACGCCTTATGATCCTATGGAGTCATCATTTCCAAAATATGAATATGCAAAGTTTTTTTTGCTATTTCTTTACTAGATATGATGTGCTTATGTGACTGAATGTGTTTTGGAGGCTTAATGGATAAAAAGTGTTAGATCATGAGGATCTGGGAACGTATACAGACGTTTAAATGGTCTTTTGAAAACAACTCCCTTAAAATTTTTTTTTTTTTACAATATGTAGAGTTTTCCTGGAACAAAATCTCTACCAAAAAAAAGCGGATCCGTGTTACTGTATGCACCCTCATGATCTCGTCACTAACCTCAAACCCACTAGAGGGCGCTAGCTCCCCGTCTATCCAGCCTTCTCCGTCAGCGACTCAGAAAATGCAGGCTAAACTTGACTCACATTCTGAAAAATCTTTCACATTTAATGCACAAATATTTACCGAGAATCAATTGTGCGCCAAGCCTGGGGCAAGTTCACGGTGAGTTAGGCACGATTCCCGCTAGCAGAGGCTTAAAGCCTAGCAAAGACTGAAATTAAACAATCGGCTACAATAAAATGTGATACGTGCAAAGTTTCCAGGTCCGTGGAGTTTGTTTAAATGGCTCCAGGCCTTGGAGCCGGTAGCGATTCATTAAGAGATCCGTACTATTTCCGTTCTGTCTCCCAGGCAACGATCTCCGCCCCTAAAATGTTTTGTCCCAGATTAAGCTCTCCCCTTGGGTGGCTCCTTTAGTCAGTTTAGCCCTTCCAAGTCTTTCCTCCCGCTCCAACCTTGTCAGGGCTTCTTGCAGTTTTCTTAGAGTTCACTTCTGCCGTACTTTAGGTTCCCTTCCAGGACAAGGGGCTACCGACGCCTACCAGCTACAGGTGGCTCCGCCCACTTTTCCCGGATTAAAAGAGGCGGGCTTTTCCAGGTCTGAATTCCTAGGCTTCCTGTTTTGAATCTCGCGACAGTTGCGAGTCCTCGCGTGGTGGTCACTTCCCGGCCGTCCATTAGGTTTCAGAGCCCGGGGCGGTAGGGTACCTGCCCTCCCCACCGGGCTCAGGGTCCCTCTGGCCAGGGGCGGCGTCTGCTGGCCCGGGAGCCCTAAGTGGAAGGGCCAGGCCGAGCTCCCGTGGCTCTGCGGAGGCAGCCTCTCGGCTCTAGGGCGCATGCGGAGCCGTTCCCGCAGGGCGCGCGGGGGCGCTTGGGGCTTGGTGGCGAGGCCCCTGGGTCCCGTGCGGCTCGGGGTGGAGGGGCCGGGGCTTTCTGGGTCGAGTCCGACTAAATACCGCCCCCTCCGCGGCTGCAAAGCGCGGTTTCCGCCCGCGGGACACACTTGACTGCTACGCGGCTCCAGTAAGCCGCCCGGGCCGGGCGGGGCCTGGCCGACCTCGGGTGGGGCTGGCGCGCCTCCAAGGACGCTCTTCTCCCGGCACGGGGCCGCGAGTGCCACGGTGGCGCTGGTGGCGGCCGAGGGGCACAGCGCCTCCAGCCCTGCCTCTTCCTAGCCATAGCTATAATCCCGCCCGGGAGGCGCCCCGCCTGCCTCGCCCTGCGGCCGCTAGCCGGCCCCGACCTCTAGTCACCCCCGCCGTCCGCGGGTTGCAGCACATGCCGGATGTGGCAGGGCTAGGAGGGTTAGGAGACCAGATGTGGGAGACAGATGTAAGCGTTGAGTCTCTGGTCGGCGCATTGGTGGGGAGGTGAGGTCCGGGAGAGAGGGATGCAGGGGCAAGCCCCGAGGAAACTGGCCCTGGGCTGCGCCAGACGACGTTTGGCTGGCCATGCCCTCCAGGAGCGCCCAGACATCGATGTAAAATGACTTGGCACCAAAGCTCATACTGCCTCCGCGTTATGCAGCTGCTCCAGTGGACCCCAGGGACGGTAAAAGCATAAGGCTGGTGACCCGGCGGCGGCCGGAATCAAGGGCGGGCTGGGTCTTGGGCGGAGGCGCCCACGCGGATGCGGTCGCTGGGACTGGGAAGGCCCTGGGTGCAATTCTCGGTCCCGCCTCCCGCCCAGCACCCTGAGTCCGTCCACGTGGTGGGCGGGCTGGGGCGGTTCTGAGCCCATGACCTCGCAGTATCCTGAGTTCCAGCCGCAATCTGGGGCGGGCGCAGAGAAGCGAGTGCAGGATCAAGACCAGGACAGAGCAAGCTCAACACGCGCCGTGCTGCAAGGGTCCCAAGGGCGCGCGCCCCCCCGTAACACTCCTCCGCTATTACTTGCGCATCCACATCGTCCAGCCCCAGCCTGACCATAGGGGCACATGGCCTTCCTGGAGGAAAGAGCCCGCCAGCTGGACCTGGGATGTCGGAAAGAGGAGGTGGCACCTGGCGGTGTGGTGACTGTGCTGATCTGGGCAGGCACCAACCACAGCTCTCCTCCTTCTTGCCCAGCTAGACATAGATGAAGTGCCTGTCTTCCAGAACCACTGGAGTCATGACGCCTTTGAGGCCTCCAAGGATGCTGAGAGCTACAGGGCTGCCAGGACATGGAGTGTGTCAGCATCCAGCACTTTGAAGCTGTGAGGAGGCTGAAAGTTAAGGGCCACTATTTCCCCAGAATGATCCAAGTGACCTTTGCACCACATGAGGAGATTTGGGGGTCACTCGTGCAGTGGCTGGAGTTCCAGACCCCAAGGACTGGTTTTGCCCTAGATGAGGACCCAGTCAACCCACCTACGCCGTCACTGTCTTTCTAGCAGGCAGAGCCCCTGGGTATGGATCACAAACCCTGGACAGCTGGGCCGTAGCTTGTGATTCATCAGGACACAGCGTCAGAGAAGCTGCACAAGGTTGTGAGCTCAATCCTGGCATTTTGGGAGAAGAGGAAGAGGTTGCAGTCAAACCCCTACCCAAAGCAGGGTAACATGACCTCCGGGAACCTAAGCTGCATGGCCTGTAATGTGGTACCTACTACCATGAGTGCAGCTTTGACTTCCACGTGGCACCTGATGTGGATCTGAAGGCTTTTGAGGAGCAGCTGCTGTGCTGGTTTGTTCACAAGTGGATAGAACCCCTACTGATGTCTGCTGACACCTCAGACCCCTAGTGGGCTGTGCTTAGTGGGGTCCGCAGACATAGACCTCACTCTGGAGCCTCAGATCTTGCCAGCTGCCACCAACAGCCAGTGGCCTCCCACACAGTGGAGGTCTTGGCCTTGGTCTTCTCTCCCATGACCATGACAAGCAGCTGCGTGAGGCCATGTTCTTCCATCGGGTCAACATATACACACACCTACTACCCACTTTGCAGGGTGACAGCTGAGCCTTACACTCCCCAACCTCTGCCCTGGAGCTTACCCCCCACCAGTGCCACAGACTCCCCTCTGCCCCCAACAATAAGTCTTGGGGGGCGGGGGAAGGACAGGGCCTAGCTGAAGCTGTTCAGCCAACTCTTTGAGCTTGGAAACCAACCCCACTCTCCGCCTACCCTCCCAGCCCCTTCCAACCCCTTCTCTGGTCCTCACACCCCTCCCTTTCAGCTTCGGTGTCTGGTTACAGTTCCTACACTCTCACTGTGACTTTGGGCCAGGCAAGGGGGAAGTGGCCCGGGAGGGTCCTGTTCAACTGCATAAAATTAGCTGTCTCAGAACAGGGAGGAAGGGGGTGTGTGTGACGTCGAGGGGCGTGGAGAGGGGGCGGAGGAGCTGCTCCGAGTCCAAGTCCGAGGGCTTTCAGCGATCCTCAGGCTGGAGCAGAGGTGGCCCGCGGGGTGAGCCAGCTGGGCGCCTCTGCTTTCTTTCCACCGCCTGCTTTTTCAGACTGGAGTCCAGCTGCTCTGAAGGGCCTAGTCGGGGACGCTAGGTGAGCGCCCTGGGTCTTCTCCTCCCCCCACCCAACCACACACATACACTGCTAGGGGCATTATTCCCTCTCTCCTAGCCTTCCACCCCCATTAACTGGACAGAGCCGTCCATTCCCATCCACCACTGAGGCGGGAGGCATCAGAGTTGGTTGATATGTGGCGCTGCTGCTGCTGCTGCTGCTGGTGGTGGTGGTGGTGGTGTATGTATGTGTGTGTGTGTGTGTGTGTGTGTGTGTGTCTGAGCTTTATCAGCTCTTCCTTTTACCTATCCCCACCCCTACAAATCCCCGGGAACAACCCGATCTATTGTCACCCAGCAAAAGTGGGTCACTATACCTCTATTTTGAAAGGCTACTTGACTTCAAGGTAGCAAGAGTGCGGGCAGTGTTGGGGTTGAGCTTTGGCACAAGGAGCAATGAGGTTGGTCTTTCCGGGCAGCCACTGTTTCTGACCTCCTGACCTGGCTTCCCTCCCTGGCAGGGTGCTGCGAGCGCGCTGATGCCCCAAGTGCTCGCAGGGCTTCCAGCTGACCATGCCGCAGCCGCCCGCAGCAGCCTTGGCGCTGCCCCTGCTACTGCTGCTGGTGCAGACGTTGCCCCCAACCAGCGCGCGACCGTCCGCGGGCGCCGATTACTTGCAGCGCGGCTGGCTGCGGCTGCTGGCGGAGGGCGAGGGCTGCGCGCCCTGCAGGCCCGAGGAGTGCGCCACGCCGCGGGGCTGCCTGGCGGGCCAGGTGCGCGACGCGTGCGGCTGCTGCTGGGAATGCGCCAACCTCGAGGGCCAGCTCTGCGACCTGGACCCCAGCGCTCACTTCTACGGGCGCTGCGGCGAGCAGCTTGAGTGCCGGTTGGACGCAGGCGGCGACCTGAGCCGCGGCGAGGTGCCGGAGCCTCTGTGCGCCTGCAGCTCGCAGCGCCCGCTTTGCGGCTCCGACGGCCGCACCTACGCGCAGATCTGCCGCCTACAGCAGGCGGCCCAAGCTCGGCCCGACGCCAACCTCACAGTGGCGCACTCGGGGCCCTGCGAAGCCGGTACGCACGGCCTTGGGCCCCTACTCCCAACACTTGGGGTTTCTCAAGGCACTGCTTCCCGGCCCCCGACAGCACTGGTCTCTGGCCGGCACAGCGAAATAGATCAGTCCGGGGAGACCCAGAGGCCAGTTATCAGAGCCTGCGAGTCCGCAGAGGCCACCACCCGAAGGTGACAGTCCCAAGCTATGGCGGCAAGCTGTGTGCGCTGAGCCATGACAAAGCTCTTGACCCGGCTTCCAGGGAGCGACCCTCTGAGGGAGTGGGCTTATAGCCAATGGTTGGTCTCCAAGTTTTGAGAGTTAAGAGACTCCCAGACTTTCCTCAGACCTGCTAGAGCCCAGAAAGCTAGACTTGGGGTGCTGTGAGATGCAATCAGGTTTCGTTTATTTGGGCAGATTGGGAGAGCAAGCTGTTCACCCAGTCTCCCCCACCCCCTTTTCCTGCGCTTAGGGATTAGTGAAGAGGGGAGGGCTTCTAGCTCCTCCATCCTCCCAGGGGCCTGAGGGCCATTCAGGCTTCAGGTTTTCTTTGGAGGCCGCAGTAACTTTCACTTCCTGAGCCCCAGCAGGGGTCTGGCTTGACTGGGACTGCCAGGAGCACAAACACCCTACAGGGGTCTCACCCCCTCCCCCACCCACCCCACTCCTCCCCCAGGCTTCCTGTCCAGCTGCCCAGACCCAGTTTCAGGTTCTCTGCCTTTACCACGTGGAACCCCCAGGGTGTCT
Source organism: Cabassous unicinctus (assembly GCA_029593785.1). Classification (NCBI taxonomy): domain Eukaryota; kingdom Metazoa; phylum Chordata; class Mammalia; order Cingulata; family Chlamyphoridae; genus Cabassous; species Cabassous unicinctus. Next base: position 12,703 of record JAQZBX010027464.1, on the reverse strand, counting down.
GGTGGGGGAAGGGATCTTTTTGGGGCTTTGGGAACTGGGCCTGGTTAGAAAAGGGGAGGATGGCAGGAGGGAGGTGGAGGTGTTGGTTACAAGCATGACATGATAGGGGAGGGATAGGGGCCTGGAGGGTGGAATGAGGACATGGGAGCAATCTGGGGCAGGGTGTTGCTGCCAAGCTCAGGTGTGGGTCTGTGTGCTTGTTTTTGCACTGTCTGCAGAGCTCTGTGTGTGCATGCGCGTGTGTTTTTGCATATCTTCATATCTTCTTGTGTACCCTTGTGTGGACCTGCATGTACATTTGTGTATAACTGTGTGCATGTTATGTCATGTTTATGGCTGTGTACAACCTCAGTGCATATTGTGTCCCCCCCACAAATATGTCCACAATGGTTTGCATATTGGGTTCTTGCTGGTCTGGTTGAGCCATCCTGTTCTCAGCCTTCCACCTCCACCCCCAGAGCCCCAGATCGTGTCGCGCCCATATGACGTCTGGAATGTGACGGGGCAGGACGTGATTTTTGGCTGTGAGGTGTTTGCCTACCCCATGGCCTCTGTCGAGTGGAGGAAGGACGGCTTGGACATCCAGCTGCCAGGGGATGACCCCCACATCTCTGTGCAGGTAGGGGTGGGGAGCAGAAGCTTCTCCGGGCAGCTCAGGGTCCCCCTAGGACAGAGGTTCTTAACCAGGAGTCCACGGACCCCCAAGGGGTGTGTGGAAAGATATCTGGGGGTCCGTGAGCTTGAATTGAAAATTAAAAAAAAAAACATTCTTGTGGGGCCGTGTTGGTGCAGGTGTGATATATTTATTAGATAATACACAGTATAGCGTGGACTTAGCAAGGGGCCTGTGGTTTTCACCTGACTGGCAAAGGGGTCCGTGGAACAAAAAAGGTTAAGAACCCTGCCCTAGGAGGGCCCTGCTGACTCCTCCTCTGGTTCCAGTTTAGGGGGGGACCCCAGAGGTTTGAGGTGACAGGCTGGCTCCAGATCCAGGCTGTGCGCCCTAGCGATGAGGGCATCTACCGCTGCCTTGCCCGCAATGCCCTGGGCCAGGTCGAGGCCCCAGCTAGCCTGACAGTGCTCACACCTGGTAAGGGGGAACCTGAGCTCTGGGGTCTGGGAGGATGGTGGTGGATTAAGGCCACTGGATGTGTGTGTAGGAAATGGAGCCCGTGTGTGTATGTGCATGTGGGTGCCCACAAGAGCATGGGAAATGGCACTGCCAGCCCCTCTCTCCTGCTCTCTCTTCTTTGCCCACGTTGTCTACAGACCAGCTGAACTCCACAGGCATCCCTCAGCTTCGGTCCCTGAACCTGCTTCCTGAGGAGGAGGCTGAGAATGAAGAGGGCGAGGATTACTACTAGGTCCAGAGCCCTGGCCCAGGGGGATGGGTGAGTGGGTATTGTGCTCACCCCTCTTCTTGAAAAGATCTGGGAAGTGGAGGGGTAACATGGTGTAGGGGGAGTCAAAAGTTGGAGAACAGGAAGGGGAGAGGCTGAGACCAGGAGAAGTGGGATGCAGTGGGACCCATGCAGGAGACGCCCTGGCCAGGACAGCCTCAGCCAGCGCCAGCCAGGGGGAAGGCAGCAGCTGCCTGCTGCTCACCAGGCTGGGGGTGGGTGGGCAGAGGCACCCAAAGTGGTGCAGACCTCAGGAGCCTCTGCTTCTCCTAGGCAGCCCTCCCTCCAGCCCAGCCCAGCCAGTCTCTCCCAACTGCCCCCACCCAGACCCTTTTTCCAGTTATTTTTCCAGTCCCTAACCTTTGCCTCACCTCAGTTTACCCTTCCTCAAAACTCACCTTCCAGAAGTCTTCCCTCTCAAGTTCCAGTCGCCCTTACTAACTGCAGTCCTCTGCTGTTTGCTGTCTGCAGTACAGGAGAGCACAGTAGAGCACGGTTTAGTTCAGTGCAGTTTGATGGACATGCCTGATTTTTCCTATTATTCTGGGAACTCCAGGAGGCCAGCACCATGTCTTCTACCACTCTGTATCTCTGTGATGCCTAGCACTGGACTAGGCACCCAATAAAAATTGTGAACAAACCGAGACGTGCAGATGCACAGACAGTTCATGCAGATGTGCACACGAAGACCACATTTCCCTGTGAGGCCTCCTGAGCAAACAAGAGTCTGGCTTCCAGAAGCTGCAGGTCCTGCTCTCTAAGCACATGCCTGCCAGATGTGCAGAGAGAAGGCTTGAGTTCCAGCCTCCTCTGCCTCTCAGGAGGAAGGCTAGAGCTGTCTGCACACAGGGGGATGTCTGCTGGGGGTATGGTAGAGAGGTACTGTTCCTCTGTTCACCGTATTCTGGCAGTCTCCCCAGGCAGACTGGGGAAACCAGGTCTACGTGGCTAGGACTGCTGTGTGAAAACCCAGACTGGGCGGAGGGAAGTTGGCCACTTCCCCAGCTGCTGTAAAGGATCCCACCCATTTCCCGGCTGACCCCAGACAAAGCCGTGGTAAGCCTGTTCCCTCATCTCCTCCTACTGTGACCTGGCCTATCTGGCTGGGGGTCCTTCACAGAACCAGGCCCTATGGCTCCCCAAATCTCTTCCCACACTCTTTACCTAGTGCAGGGACACTGGCGAGACACAGGGTTGGGAAAATGTTTATTGGAAGACTGCAGAAGTGAATGAAAGAAGCAGCCAGCGAGGTGGAGACCTTGCGTATGGATGGCGACGGCCTCCTACGCGCCTGGGCTCCACCCGGAGCCTGGCGCCACCACGGGAGGGACGCTGTCGGCTCGGCGTCTGAGCTTGTGCTCTGGGGCGGGTGGCAGGGAGCCCGGCCTCCTGGGAGGGGCGTAAACCGGGACCCTAACGCGGGAGCTTGACAGTCCCTCCCGCAGACCCGCACGACTCCTCCATCTGCTGTGGCCTTGCCCGGAGCTGCTAAGCCAGAGGACAGTTCTCACTGTAGAGTCCTGGCACAAGCCCGGCCGCCCCAGCAGCTGCACACGACAGTGCGCTCGGGTTGGAAAGTTCGGCCCAATTCCAAGGCGACCGCGGAAACCCGAGCAGAGGTGTGGCGGGGGTGGGGTGGGGGGACGTGCCGTGCGGCCTCGTGACCAGGAGGAGGGCTGCTCCGCGCTGGGCCCGGGCGGCTGCGGGGGAATCCGCGCTGGCTTGTGCTTCCCCCGGGCTCCCCACCCTGCTGGGCTCGGAGCGCCCTCTGGCGGCTTCATCGATCCGACCGCGCCCACCTGCAGAGCAGAGCGTCCACGCACAAAGCCCCGACGTTCCGAGAGGGTCACACGCGTCGCGGCAATCCACACTCCTCGGTCGCGTTTCCAGACATTGTAGGATGATCCGGTGCGGCCTCCTCGCCTCCTTGAGGCCTCAGTTTCCCCTTCCGCAGTCCTGCAGGTTCAGGCCCCACAGCCTGGAATGAGAGGAACCCCTGCTGGCCCCTCCCCGCCTCTGCTCCAGCGGACGGGTTTTAATAACGTCGCTGGAAAGTGACACGCAATTTATTATTAAAGTAATGCGGGCGCGGGGACGCGAAAGGTTTAATAAACGCGCTGAGATGCCGAGGATTATTCACCGCAAATAAATGAGAGCTCGGGCGGCGTTTTAATAAATAATTTCCCGCCGCTCCCGGGGGAGGAGAGGGGAGGGCGAGGGGGAAACAGCCGCTGCCGAAGCTCCGGGCTTCGCCTCCCCACGGGCCTTCCAGCCTTCCCCGCGTTGTTCATCCCAGGCTGCTCACACCCAAAATGCGTGGGTCCAGGGGAGTCGACCCCGAGTGGCCCAGGCCTAGGGATGGGAGAAGCTCTGTCCCACCTCTGGGGTTTTACGTAGTTTGCTTAAGATGCAGTGAATGCGCTTCCTTTCGACTCCGAACCAGAGATCCGGAGTCAAGCGCGGACCCGGGCAGGAGAGGTTATCCCAGGGCCTGGCCCTTCTCTTCTGCTTCTGGCAGCCCTGGGCTGGGCCTCCGTCTCTCCTCCAGGGCGAGGGCTGGGGAGCTGCCGAGGGGCCGTGTGGGCAGGGGCGTGGGTGCCACGTGTATGCAAATAACCCGGTCTCCCCCCTCTGGTCATCCTGGGGAATGGGGCCGGGAGTCTGGCTGCTCATTATTACGAAAGCTCCGAAGAAGGGTCCTTGGGCCTCGCTGGCCCGAACGGAGGGAGTTCGGGAGGAGTCCAGCCTCCCTGGCTCGCGGGGGAACCGGGGCCGATTTGAGGGACGAGCAGAGCTGGAGCCCCAAGGGGGAGACCACCCATCCAGTCAAGGCCTGGAGGACCGTAAGGCTGAATCCGACCTTGGAGAGGGCAGCGATGTCAGGCTTCGGGGACTGAGGACACCCCACCGCGTTCGCCTGGGGGCCGCCTGGGGTGCACCCCTCCGCGGATTTAATGCAGAGGCGGAAAGAGGCTACATCTCTGGCGACACCTCTGGCAACACTTGGGAGTCCAGGTATTGGCGGAAGAGTGCCATCTGGTGGATATTCTTGGCTGTGGCAGCCAGACACGGGCCAGGGGTCTTGAGACAGTTAAAAATCGGAGTAAAAAAGTGCTTCGATTTATATTCATTCAGTGTATATGTATGTGAAATATATTTATCTATATGTAGTGTATAATATTAACAGTAGTTATAAGTGTACGTAATATGCGTTTACCTGTGCTGTATATGAGGCACGTGTGTGTACATTACAATATGTATTATGTAAGTGGATTGTCTAAATGTGTATATATGGATCCTGGTATACCTATAGGTATATATATGTGTGTGCATAAACATTGTATATATGGATGTATTGTTTATATGTGTATGTACCCGTATGTATGCATTTATTTTAAGGATACGTTCCATTATGTGTCATTCTTTCAACAGATATTAATTATGTGCCAATACTGTTATCAGGGCTGGGGATACATCATGGAACAAAATACTGTCCCTGCCCTTATGGAGTTACAACTGGCCTAAATGTAGATGTGCATGTGGACATATGTCTACTTACATTAATTATATAGTGTACATGCATGTTTACAGGATAATGTGAGCTTATATCTGTAACAGGTTATGTGTGTATGTGTGAGGAGTGAATGGACTTAAGGACTCCTCTGGTGGGCCTGGAGATTCCATGGCTTTTTACTCAAAAACACATGTCCTGTAAACTAGGACCCTCTTTTCTGTGTGGAGGCAGCTGAGGGCAGATGGAAGGAGTCTGGAGACATAGGCCAGTGAGCTCCTGGGATATAGTTTAGGTATTTCCTCGGCCCTCTGAATGACTAGATTCTTTCTAAACACAGAACAACTATGTAAGTCTGCTTATGGTAATGAAATGTGAACCACGGTCAAGTGCCACCTCTCCTCTCCATGTGGAGAAGTTTAGGAAGAAGAATGAAGTTTAGGAGAATAGGGTCTAGGAGGCTGGGGGTTTAGGAATGGGTTCTTGGAGGAAGTGATGAGGGCACTTAGTGAGGGAATTGGAGAGGAGGTCTGGGAGGTAGTGATGGGAGCTCTGGGATTCAGATGCAGATAATGAGGGGTGCCTGAGGACTCGGGGAGGGTGGGATAAAGATGGGGCTGGAAGGGAGTATTAAGGTCAGCATGAGAGATGGAGTTTGGGATGGGGGTCACAGAGACAGAGGCTCTGGTGGCAGAGAGTCTTCCCTTTCCCCTCCCCCCTTCCCATGCTGGGGCCCCTAACAGCTCAAGCTGGGTCCTAGATGTACTGGGGCAGAGGAGGAGAGCTTGGGTTCCAGAGCACGACGGGGCTTAGGTGACTCACTGGTGGGTGGGGTGGGTCAGGACTCACAACACTGCCCCATGAGATCTCATCCCAGCCTCTTGGGCCATTGTCCACCCAGCTGCCATTACAGCTTCCAATATGAGCTCAGCCCTGGGGGTTCAAACAAGGGTGGGGCATGGACCTGGAAAAGGTCACAGAACATCCGTGCCCCCCTCCCATACTCCTAGGGTTGAATTGGGAAATGCTCTGACTTCTTCCTCTTTCTCCAATTTTTGCTAGATGTTTTCCAGACCAGGTCAAAATCAGGAGTCTTCCAGCACCACCCTAACTCTTGGTCTGTGGTAGCACCTCATGCATGCCCCCTTCCTTCTCACCAGGGACCCTGCCATTTCTGTCCCCTCATTGCCTCTCCTCTCTTCATTTCAGCCCCTTTTTTCTTCCCAGGGTTGAGATCTTAGGGCCCTGGGCTGTGTCACCTTGGTGGCACTGAAGATAGGGGCTGGTACCTGGCCTGGGTTTCTTTTTGGCATTTCCTCTGCCATCTGGGCAAGCGAAGACTCTCTGAGCACTGTATACAGTGATGAAATGTTACTCCACAATCCAGCTTCCCTCCCTCCCCTTGGTGGGGAGCACTTTGGGAGGAAGGATAGACCGAAGGTACTGTAATGGTCTGGAGTCCCCTGGGAGAAGAGGCAGGGTCTCCTTGAGAAGTGGTGGGAGCCTCAAGAGAAGTGATGGAGTCTTCCAGGATGAGGGTTGGGGACTCTTAGTATGGTGGTGAGGCTTTCTGGGATTTTTGGTGGGGGACTTTTGGGACAGTGGTCTCTGAAGGGTAGTGATGGACCTTTGGGAGCAGAAATGGGACTCTGAGGTCAAGGATAGCTATGGGGGTGGACATGACATTCTTCAGTACAGGGTTTGAATCTCAGTTCTGCTGTTTTCTAAGTGCATACCCTAGGTAAGTTTCTTAACCTCCCTTACCCTGTGTTTTCCTCTGCAAATAGTCATAAAACCTACTCCGTAGGGGTTGTGATGAAGATTAGAGATCTTATAAGTAATGCATCTGGAACAAAATAAATATTTAACCAATGGTCAATTTTAGTATTTCTGGGCAGGTGATCTGCATGAGGGTGGGGTGTGGAGGCCCAGTTTAGAGGTTCCTGCTGGAACAGTATGAGTTGGAGGATGGAGTGATGGCAGTCTTGGTGCCTGCCTGAAGGAGACCTTAGGAACTGGGCCTTAGGAGGAAGGGAATGGCTGAGGCAAAGTGGGGATGGGCAGGGAAGGGGCTTCCAGAGAGGTTGTTGCCTCCACCCCCCTCCTCAACCCTCCTCAGGGAGCCCCTGTCAGAACCCAGGGCCCTAGCTCTGGGCTTGCAAGGAGGGGCGTCCCCCGAACTCACCTCCATCCATCTCTTTTATCTGGGCTGCTGAAGGTCTGGGGCTCCGATGGGGCCTCTGATGGGGAACAGATACAGACCAGGCGGAAGCAACCGGAACTGTACTGAGCTGGAGCTGAGGACTGGGCCAGGGGGTCAGTGGAGACAGATAAAGCTCAGAGCAGCTGGGGGCTCAGGGGATCAATGGGGAGGGGCAGGAGGGGCTGGAGGCAGTTAGGAACTGGGAGGAAATGAGGGCCAGAAGCTTCTAATGGGGACCTGTGTCCATCAAGGACTTCAAATGGCCAGACAAGATCTCTAATGTCTTCCTGGGAGGAGGGCAGGGGCAGAGATCCCCTTCCCCAGCAGCTGTGGGTGCACGAAGGCCAGGGTGCCTCCAGGAGTGGGGGTTGGCCCCAGGGCAAAGCCGAGACTTAGCAGAGGGAGGAAGCCTAGGTCTGAGGCAGCGGTTCTGGGGGGCTGCCTCACCTTTAAGATGGAGCTGGGAAAAGAGTTGGTAAGCAATTCTGCGATTTTATTTCCTGTTTTAATTAACTTTGAAGGGCTTGGGGCCTCCCTGAACACCAGGGAGAGGAGCAGAGCAGACGTTTATTTTCCTCTTTTCCCTTTTAAAGACAATTTTATTAAATCACTTTGTTTTCATTCTGGCTTGAACGTGGGGCGTTTAAATGGAAAAGTAATTATTTCACCTCGTTTGCTTATGGAGTGAGCAAAGCTGGGAAAGGGAGGGATGCCAGTGAAAGGACGAGGCTGCAGCTTCAGGCCGGCACACACACGTACACACTGAGCCACACTCACACTCACCAGCGTCCACGTCCACGCACAGGCACACATCCATGTACCCGCAGAAAGACACACCTGCCCACCCCCTGCCAAATGTGGCCACCTCAATACTTGCAAGCACACTCTCACATCCTCCTGAAGACACACTCCTTCACCAGGGCCACACTTCTAGGCTAAAGCTCTCTCTGTCACACACACACACACACACATTGGACTCACAGTCCAGGCCCCCTCCCAGGCACCACAGGCAGCCTCTTCCAAGTATCTGGGGGCACACATACACACACACACACAAGCACAAATGCACACACGCACATGCACGTGCACATACCCACACCTGCACACATGCAGGGATGCTCCAGGCTATGGAGGTCCATCGTCCAGGGGACACCTGTGGTGGGACAATCACGCATACTCTTATTCCCGAACACAGAGAGGCACCAGGACAACTCGGCACAGACTGGGGTGAGGGGAGCCTTGTCATGGAGAAGGTGGAGGAGTGGTGGAGCCTCTCTGTCCCTGGGGTTCCTGGACCGCCAAATCTACCTTCCCCCTAGGCTACTTGCCCTCCCACCCCCACCCCACGCCGCTACTCCCCGAGCCCCTTTCTCTGTACCTGTAGCAGTCTCTGAAGGGTGCCTTGGGACCTTGGTTTCTACGCCTCTGAGACTGAGCCACTCCCTGCTCCCCCCGCCGCCTCCCACCCAGATGGCTGGAGCAGGGCTGAGAAGGCCCTCCAGTGCTCAGGCTCAGCCGGCCCTGCCGGGACCCAGGCTCTGACTCCCGCTTTCCCCGCCCATCCCCCGCGGCGGGAACAAGCGTCCGAGGGGTTAAAGCTTCGGTAGCGCGCCCCCCTCCACCCCCAGTCCTGGCTGGTACATCGAGGGCCGGTTCGCGGGAGCCATACCTGTACTTTGTCTTCATCTGTCACCCCTTCTGACAGTCAGATACATCTTGTGGAGGGGGTGCGCGGGGGGCGGGGGAGCAATAATTAACCTCTCCCGCCTCATCCCCCAATGCCGCTGCCTAGGCAGCCCCGGCTGCAGCGGGGTCTTCGCGAGAGAGGGAAGAGGGAGGGAGGGGAGGAAGTGGAGAGGGGAAGAGGGGCGAGGGGAGACAGCGGGAGAGAAGCGAGGGAGGCGAAAGGCAGCAGAGAGGAAAGGCCCTGGCGTTTTCGTTGCCCTGCCAACCTCTTTTCTGCACCCTCCTTTCCACACCCTCTTCCTGCGGAGTGGGGGCGGGGGGGGAGGTGAGTGGAAGGATGGGAGGAAGCCTAGGGCGCTCACACACCCCTCCCCCTTATCTGAGTTCTGACCTGGATTTGGGGGCCAGTGGTGTGGTGAGGAAGCCTCCCGCGGTTGCTTAGCTTGGCACTGGGGCGGGTGGGACTGAGAGGGAGTTGGGTGCCTGTGGGGTGGGGTGTGAGGCACCCAGCTGGTGTTTCCTGTTAGTGGTAAATGATTAGAGCTTGTGTTAAGGATTAAATTTTCTTCCAATCAATGAAGGGGGCAAGGCCTTAGGTTGTTCTTGGGGAAGGCAAGTGACTCCAAGTGCCAAGGAAGTGTGGCTCAAAGGGAGTTCCGGATTTGGGGTGGGAGACAGAGATGCTTTTAAAAAGTAAAGAAGCCCCCACAACTGGGTGGCTGGAATCACAGCTTGTATCAGAAGATCAGTTTGTCCTTGGATGAGGCAGGTGGGACTCAGGGTCAGGCAAGAAATGCCGGCAGCCCAGGAGGTGAATCCTGCTTTGGTGTCTTTTGTGCCAGACTGCTCCCTTGGCCAGGAGTGCCCAGGATGGAGCTGGTGCTCGAGCCCAGACTCAGCAGGAAAGAAGCAGCTGCTGTGTCAGGAGAGGTGTTGCCGACACTGCTGGGACCAACTGGGGGCAGAGAGACAGGGCCCTGCCTGTCCCCCAGGGCAGCCTGAAGGCCAGGAGATTCTGCCTGTTTCTCTTTGTGAAGTTATTAGTCCAATCTGTTGTCCTTACGTGTCTGAGAAATAGGTCCTTTTCTCTAAGGTCCCTAATCCAGTTGTAGACATGGCATTGCCAGTGGGTCATAATCCCTGGGTTCCAGTCCTGGTTCTGCCACTGGCTAGCTGTGTGTGGGAGACAAGTCACTTACCCTCTCTGGATCTCCACTTTCTCATTGATAAAATTGATAAAATTGGGAGGGAATAAACTCTAGACACTGCCAGTACTGAGGTCCTATAGTCTTCTGACACCTGAGGTATCTTAAGATTAGGTCCAGCTGTGCCTCTCCCCACCCCTCTGTCTACACACTTGCTGAACCCCTCTCACCTCTGAGTACAATGTATGTCTATGCAGACCAAAAGGCACTTGCATTTTCTCTCTCTCTCTCTCTCTCTCTCTCTCTCTCTCTCTCTCTCTCTCACACACACACACACACACACACACACACAAACACAGCCTCCTTGCCCCATAAACTGTGCATCCCTGGACTCCCAATCATCCATAAAATTTGCTGTGGTTAGAAAGGAGCTGGGGCCAGGGTACCCCAACAGAAAAGCTGACTCTGTATTTCTGTTAAAAGGGAAAAAAAAATCTAGCAGAACTGCAAAGTGGAGCTCCAGAGCAGGAAGTTAACACCAGAAAGAGCTCATCAAACATGGAGAAGCACATCAGGAAAGGGAAGCAAGCCATACAGAGGTGAAGAGAGAGAAAGAACGAGAAGCCTCCGCTCAGCTGCAGGGGACTCGTGCTGAGAGTGAAGAGTGAAACGTGCTGACAGCCTTGTCAGGAAATCACCTCTAAGCTTCCCACAGCCTGGCCTGTCAGGTTCCGTCTCCCCAGGGGAGGAGCCCCTGTGAGTCACCGCTGCTGTCTGTCCCTCAGATCCACCTCCACCCCTCCACCCACCCCCACCACAATCCTGCTCCAGAAAAGGGAATTAATTTCTGGCTATATTTTCTTCACCTGGAGAAGTGCCAGGAGTTTTGGTGGCATCAGGGAGAGGAGAGAAGCAGGAGAAAGTCTGTCTGGGGTGGAGCCGTCTACGATGGCTCTGGGTTCCCCCCGGACCAGTGTGGTGCCTGAGCTGGCCTTGTAGGCAAGTCTGGCACTTGAGATAGAGGTGGCCTTTTCTCTAAGGGCATGGCGTGTGGAACGACAGGGGTCACCCTGGAGAGATGGGGTCCCTGGAAGCAAGCTGGGCTCTGGGCACAGGCACATCCCTCTTGAAGGGGAGGCTTGGGGCTTGGAGGGAATGGTCCAGGTAGCCTCATTTGAGGAGTGGACATTCTATCTCCTCCTGTCTCTGAGGTCAGAAATGATTTCCACCCTTTTGGACCACACTCTAGGACTTCTGCTATGTCTTTTAAAAATTATTTTATTCTTTAGTTTAAAAAAATGTAGTACATAATATATGTTTATAAAAATTTCAAAGTTGTAAGCAATTCAGAAGTGCATAGAGTAAGAAATGAAAGTAACCCTTGCCTCTAATCCTACTGCCTTCTCCATAAGAAATGGCTGTTAACAATTTATTGTGCATCCTTCTAGGTCTTTTACATCTACACCACACACACATGCACACAAATACATTTTTCAAAATTATTATATAGATTCATCATGTCATACTATTGTTTTGAAAATTGCCCTTTTCACTTAAAAATGTCAGAAATATTTTTCAGGTCAGTACATATATCTCAAGATACTTGACTAGATCTCACATGGAACTCCCTACTTTTTTTAACCAACTCTTTATTGATGGACTTTTAGATTGTTTCCAAGATTTTGCCCTTACAAACAGTGGCAGTGAGCTTTTCTTTAAGCATATGTGATTTTGCACAAGAATGAGTATTGAGACCAGATTTCTAGAAATGAGATTACTGGGTCAAAAGATATGTATATCTAACCCTGACTTCTCTGCCAAGCTTGAAACCCATGTTTCCAAGCAAGCATCTGTGGATGCTAGTTATTTTCCAGGTGAATGTCTCCAAATACCTCAAACTCAACAAGTTCAATACCAAACTCACTGTCTCCTCCCCTCCCATCCTGCCACTCTGGCTCTCAACCTCCCTGCTTTAGTCCACATCCTCCCTACACATGCTGTCACCTAGGTACCATACTTTGGGTCCTCTTTGACCAGGGTGTCTGTCCACATTTGTCCATGATTACCCAGTTTATGTTTGTTGTCCTGTGGAAACTATTGCTAGGATTTCTTTCATGCTCAAAACTGTTCTGGATTGGGCGGTGACTTCTCTGATCTGTTAACCCTCTTCATCTCTGATTCCTGATCAATCTGTCACCAAATCCTAATCATTCTTCCTTTATTCCTCCCTCTTCTCCTTCCCCACTGCCCAGCTCTGCATCCCATTATCATACTTGAATTGCAACAACTAGTCTCCCCACTTTGCATCTCTCCTTCTTTCAATCCACCCTTCCACTCCACTACCAGTCTTGTCTTTTTTTGAAGCAAATTAAATTTTAAATGGGTGTCTAGTTTTGTTTCTGCATAGAATTTATTAAACATCTTTACATTTAATACAAAATTTTTCCAAATCCAAATGTGATATTTTTAATTAGAGAAATTGTGGATTTACAGAGCAGTCATGCATAAAATACAGGATTCCCATATACCACCCTATTATTAACACCTTGCATTTGTGTGGAACATTTGTTACAATTTATGAAAGTACATTTTTATGATTGTGGTATTAACTATAGTCCATGGTTTAACTTAAGGTTCACTGTTTGTGTGGTGCAGTTCTATGGATTTTTTTTTTCAAGGAGGTACTGGGGATTGAACCCAGGACCTTGTACATGGGAAGCAGGTGCTCAACCACTTGCATTACATCTGCTCCCCTGGA
>JAQZBX010027463.1:9839-28447 GCA_029593785.1 Cabassous unicinctus | reverse complement strand
GAATGAGACAAACTTTACTACCAGAGATCTAGCGATTATTTGTAAAGGAAGAGAAATTCACACATTTCACAGGAAATAAAACAAAATTATAGAATGGCCTGGAATAATGATCTCCTTTTATGAAAAATACTATTAGCTTGTATTTCTAAAATGCTTAATATTTTATATAATATTTTATACTTAAAGCTATATAGTAGTGCCATTAACCCAATTCAATCCTCTGTCAATTAGAGAATCTACTAAGGTCAGGAGTTTTAACATAGGAAAGTCCATGAGCTTAGCTCTATTTTCCATAGTCTACATCTCTCATCTGGCTATTTCCACACTTGAACCAAAACAAATAAGCTACATTTATGGAAATCTGTAATAAGGAGAAACTTAGAAGAGAACTAAAACTTCAGTGCTTTTAATGTTATATACCCAATTCATTTTAAACATAGTATGTTTCTCATATTAAGCATTTTAAGGTTAAGAAAGTATTTCATAGAGATTAACTTCCCAAGTGTACCCTGCTACTAAGTGAAGGATCCATGATATGATTATACAGTTCATAAACTTTTTAATACACAAAGGAATCTTTCTGGCAATGCTCTTTTTGAATGTGCCAAGCAAACATTTCCTCTTTTGAACTTGTCCTCCTTCATTCCCCATATTTCTACATAGCTGGCTGCTTCATACTAGCTCAAAAGCTTCCTCTTTGGAGAAAGTTTCTTTGGCCACTCTTTCTGCATCTTCTCCCCCTTGTACCTTATCTTATTAACATGCTAAACTTTTTTCACATCTGTTCCTATTTTCAAAAATATCTCATTTGTTTACTAGTTTATTTCTCTTCAACAAGAATGAAATATGATGATACCTGGAATTTTGTATATCTTGTTCACCCTCACATTTCCAGAATTTAGATTAGTTTGCAGTATAATCTAACAAATATATCTGACATAAGTTAGTTGTCCTTGATGTTTGTAGAATAAGTGAATGAAACCAATTATAAACAAAAGTCCATTTATGTATCACTGGGAGTTAAGCACTCAAACAGTATATTTATGGGGAACTGAAATTCCCAGGATGGTCCTAATCCTACAGATACTTCCTTAAGCACTTAAGACACATTTTTACTTCTTTCATGAAGCCAACTAGGGAAAATAATGTTTGGGAATATTTTCTTTGTAGTGACATTAAATTGGGGTTTGAAAGATTAGGGGTGGTATTGTTTCTGAAAACTAGTGGAGTCTGAAAAGAGCCACTGTAATTAATAAAACACATCACTGTTGTGTTACCTCAGGATGTTTATCTATTTTTACATTTTGATAGCGATGCTCAGTAATTGATACACTTGTAGTTTATTTTTCTGAGATAACTAAAAAAGACAGAAAGAGTTTATGCTGTTAATTCCCTCTTAACTGACCCCTGCAGGTGGTAGCAATCAAATCAGAATAATGTGTAGCAAGTAAAATAAAATATGAGGCAGAATCTCATATTTTGAAAGCATATGATAAAGTAATTTGGCATAAGGTAGGATAATTATGTCAATAACTAGATTGTAAGGCCAACATAGAAGTCCATTGTCCCATAAAATTATACAGGAAGAGCTTACCTTCCAAAGCATGTAAAAATGGGTAATATCACATGTATTTGCACTTTTGATGTCATTGAGAGGCACTATGATATATGGAAACAGTATTTGATACAGTGTCAAAAGCTCCCCTTGTTTCTTTCCCTGTTTTTTACTAATTGGCTAGCTGACCTTTGGTGTATATTTTAACATTTCTGGGTCTCAAGTTTCTTTTCTATCAAGTAATGTATTGGAATTGGTTTAGACATTCTCTTGCAACTCTCAGTCTGACTTTTGTCATGTTTGTGCTCTCTGATTTTAAGGTATGCATATTGTAATAATCTAGCAAAAATATAAATTCCTAATTCTAGTACTATATATTTTATTAATGAGTGTAATCACTTTTACAGATAAGAAACTGGAAAAAGATAAATGGTAATTGTTTGTAAGACTTATCTAAGGTAACAATTATGCTTATATTATTTCTCTCTTGAACGTTATACAAAATCTACATTGTTTTCTAAATGATTTGAATTAGAATAAGAATACATGTGACTCAAATATTTCAACAATGAAAAAAAAATCTCTTCATGTTTTGTCTTTCTCCATAGGCAATGCAGACTGGTCTATGCCAGGCAATGCCAAATTTCTCAGATGTGACAGAATTTATTCTTCTGGGGTTGACCAGTCACCAGGAGCTACAGGTTCTCTTTTTTGTGGTCTTCCTAGTCATTTACCTGGTCACTCTGTTAGGGAACATTGGGATGATCATTTTGATCAGCATCAGTCCCCATCTTCAGAGTCCCATGTACATTTTCTTTTTCTCATCCAATGTGACCCCCAAAATGCTGGAAAACTTATTATCAAAGACAAAAACCATTTTCTATGTGGGGTGTTTGGTGCAATGTTACTTTTTCATTGCCCTTGTCCATGTGGAAGTCTATATCTTGGCAGCGATGGCCTTTGATCTCTATATGGCCATCTTCAACCCTTTGCTTTATGGCAGCAAAATGTCTAGTACTATCTGTGTTTGACTCATCTCAGTGCCTTATGTCTATGGATTCTCTGTTAGTCTAATAAGAACATTGTGGACCTATGGCTTATACTTCTGTGGGAATTTTGAAATCAACCACTTATATTGTGCAGACCCTCCTCTCATCAAGATTCCCTGTGGGGGAGTCCACATCAAAGAATACAGGATGATTGTCATTGCTGGCATTAACTTTACATATTCACTTTCGGTGGTCCTAAACTCCTACACCCTCATTGTAGTAGCTGTGCTATGTATGCGCTCTGCTGATGGGAGGAAGAAGGCCTTCTCCAGCTGTGGGTCCCACTTGACAGCTGTCACCATGTTATACGGGACCCTCATATTCATGTATCTTAGGCGGCCGACTGAGGAGTTTGTGGAGCAGGGGAAAATGGTTGCTGTGTTTTATACCACGGTGATTCCCATGCTGAATCCCATGTTCTACAGTCTAAGGAACAAGAATGTAAAAGAGGCAGTCAAGAAAGGAATCATGAAGACAAACTTGGGGCAATGAAACTGCAATATATATTATTGTGGTATATTGGTAAATATTATTAATGACAAGGTACAAAAGTCCTTTTTCACAAAGGACTTTCCATAGGCAAATTTTGCTTATACCAATAGTCTAACACTATGATGCCTTAAACCAAGAATGGACTCTAATGATTCAGCAAGCTTTATTGTACATATGCAATGATTTTATTACACCTGACATTATTTTAACAGTTTTAATAAAACAAGTTCCTTAATACAATCATAACACATGACCTCAGTATGCAATGTTTCTTAGCAAACAATGTTTGTGTTATAATTATCTGTTTTTCCTACACTTTGACTTTGCCCATCATTTGTTTTCTGTGTCTAACTAATTATACTTATATTTAATTATCACACTGATGCCAGCAATGCAAGGATATTGGTGTGGAGTGGGAAAAATAACTTATTTATGTTAACAAAATATAGTTATGTTTAAATGCAGGTCTGAACTCCATTTTAAATGCAGTTCTGAGCTGGACTTTGTGGACCAGACTTGTCCTGTGTAGCCCACATCCTCTCTTTTTTTATTGGGATAGTTTAGAATAAGGGATCCAGGTCAGAATGCCTGGGTTGAACTTTTGTTTTACCACTTCTTAAATATTTATTCATGGGCTTTTTAGTTAAGTTCCCTGTTGCTAAGTTTTGTTATCTGTAAAATGGAGATGAGATTATTATCCTCCTTAAAAATTTTTTATAAGGAATAAATGTAAATATTTTACTGCTTGGCACATAGATGGCTCACAGGAGATTCTGGGCCTCAGTTTTATTATTCATGCATCCGTTTTTCCTCCCTACCCAAGTATATATGCAATATTTAGAGTAACTCTACTTCATCCTCCCTATTGATAATCACATATGTTTTGTTGAGTAAATTATGCTGAGGCCTCTTTCTTTCTTGTCAATTTTATTTCTCTTACTTAATGCCATGACCTTCATTTCTATGAAAGTGTAATCAGGTAACAAACATATGAAGTAATGCTTAATTAAAGTAAAGATGGTCAGGTTTGCCTTATTTTGCAGAGTCTTACATCATTACTCTACTGATTATAAGTGCCTGTGCTTTACTTTTTTGTTTGAGATCTCCTAAAGCTTAAGTTCAAGTTCAATTCTGATTATCTCTAACCCAGTCCTTCCACTTAGAGAGTGGATTAACTTATAGATTCCTCAAAGCTGATATTTGAAATCTGTATTATTTCATTATACTGGTTTTCTCCTGGACATTTCTTTTATAATCATTATGGGAAGGAAACCAAAATTTTCATATTTTTCTTCTTTGATAATATCACTTGGAGCTTTCTCTTTTTATGAAAGACCCTCACAACAATGCTGTTAGAGTTTCTTGTCAGAGACTTAAATCTTTTTAAGATAATTCTGTTGGTAAGTGGTGGATTCAGGATGAAATCCATGTAAATCTTACTGCAAAGACTGATATGCTTCCTACATTATTCAATAAACTGAAACTGAAGGATAGAATCAGCTTTGATTCCTGAGCTTTGTGATCACCACTTACCTAGAATTTAATAATGTCACAGCTATTATGAATCTTTTGTCCACTACTAAGAGGTGGTTTTTGAGAAGCTTGTGTGATGGAACTCAGAGATACAACCCCAAACCACTTTGCCAGCATGTGGTAGAAATGAAATATGAACCCAAGACCATCAGACTCCAAATGCTACCTTCTTTCTATTCTGCTATGATTTCATATATTAAAATACATACGTGTTCTTATTACCAGTCATGCCTGTGTCTGACTCTTGGGATTTTTAGTGAGATAAGAGGAAAAATGACAAAAAGAATAAAAAAATAGAATCATATCATGGGATGAAAGTGGTTATATGTAACCATGAAACACACTATCAACACATCTTCATTTTGTCTACTATCAACATGTCTGCATCTCCTGGGTCACTAGAACCATTCTAACACCTGTTACATTACATTGCTCATAGTGGAACAGTCATATCATTCAACAAATTTATTAGATAAAAATTTTTTCAGCCTTCTACTTTTCTTATAAAATAGTTGTTTCACCTTAAAGCCATAGGCACCATTCCAACTCTCTTACTAAAAAAATATATAATTGGAAAAGAGATTTTTAAAAATAAAATTATAGTGCTAGGTTATGAAACTCAATAAAAGAGACTATATCCACATTTCACAAGTAACAAGCACTTGGGCCTGGGAAACTATATGAATAAAGATAGTTATGCTCTTTCTTTCTCTTGAGTCCACAAGAGATTTCTTTATTTTTCTTTCTCTATTGATCAGGTTTCTGTTTCCCAGTACATAGGGAAGACTACAATGGAAGCCTTAGCTCCAGATTTCACTTAATCTAAGATTAATCAATTCCTAGGAAATCCTGCTAAATTCTATAATTGAGCAGGAAAAAATCCCTAGAGTACATGGGCAGTGCCTCACGAAGGAGGAAAGACTAATATGCCAGGCACTTGATATTGATGCTTGTACTTACGAACCTTATTCTTGTGAAATTGAAATTTAGCCTAGTAATATATATTGCCTATAATTTACCTCTTGAAAGCCTCCTTGTTGCTCAAATGTAGCATCTCTCTAAGCCAAACTCAGCATATAGACTCAGTATCTTCCCCACTGTGTGTGACATGACTACCGGGAATGAAACTCCCTGGCATTGAGGGATTATTACCAAGTGCCAAATAGCAATGAATTTGGAAAAAGACCTAGACCAAAAGGGGGAAATATTAAATACAAATAATTTGATATGACTAAGAGAGTCAAAGTGAGTCAGGAGGTCATTCCAGAGCATATGCTTAATCACATCTCAGACGGATCTCACTGACTGCCACTGCTAATAGTGTCTCAAGAATCTAGACACTATAGACAGGGCAGACAATTCCAGGAAATTGGCACACTGTCGGTGGAACGTAACTTGGAATATATGATGTCTTAACTCCCCAGTGTATCAGAGTTAGACTCATTTATAAATTTCCTACACAGGGTTCTTCTGGCCCTTTTCTTTGAACCCATAATTAACACTTTACTCATTAAATATATGCCCCAGAGACTTAAGTCTTCATTCATATGCTGGTTGAGCCTTGAATCGCAGTAGAGTGGCAGCCAACAGCTTTACTCCAGTTCATTGGATTCACCCAGGAAAACTAACAAAAGGATGATGATGGGCCA
This sequence comes from Cabassous unicinctus, assembly GCA_029593785.1. Lineage (NCBI taxonomy): Eukaryota > Metazoa > Chordata > Mammalia > Cingulata > Chlamyphoridae > Cabassous > Cabassous unicinctus. Next base: position 22,169 of record JAQZBX010027463.1, on the reverse strand, counting down.
TGCCCATCCCCCAAAATAGAATCTTCAAATACAAAGAAGACATTTCCATCCCTCTTCCTTGGGATCTAGGCTCCCTCTCAATCAGAAGCAGAATGGGGATCACTATTCCAAAATCCTCATAATTCAGGAATGAACAAACATAACGTATGAATGCAACTATGGGCTAAAGTAGACTTCTTGTTATTCTAGTAATGGAAAAGACTTGTAACACTGATATAAAGAAAGTGGTCGCCAGAGGTTCTGATTGGAGGGAGAGGTAAGAATAGGAGTAACATGGGGCATTTTCGGGACATTAGATTTGTTCTGCATGACATTGCTATGAATGATAAAAGTCATTATATATATTTTTCCAAATTTAGAAAATTGTGCAGTGCAAAGTGTAAACCATAATGTAAACTACAGACCATTCTTAGTAGCAATGTGTCAATATGTGTTCATCAGTTGTAATTAATGTACCCACACTAATGAAACATGTTGTTAGTGGGGGAAGATGTGTGTGTGGTGTGGGGAAAATGGGAATTCCTTATATTTTTGATGTAACATTTAGGTAATCTAAAGCTTCTTTATAAATAAAGAAAATTTTCTTTAAGAAAAAAAAAAGATTAAGCAATCAACTGAGACTTGCTAAAATTATAAAATTGGAACTTCAAATACTCACTCATTTTTTTAAAAAGATACTTAGATTACATAAATGGTACATTAAAAAATATAAGGGATTCCCATATGCCTTCATCCCCACACCTCCCTCATTTTCCCAGATTAATATATTTATATAAACAAAGCAAAGCAAAACAACATCAGATAGTAAACAATTTAAATGTCACAATCACTTCTAATGTATTGTTAAAATTCGGTTATATTTGTTTCTTCCATTCCCAGTGTACTTCTTAGTGAGAAAGTTTAACTTAAAGACTTGTTTTGCCCTCTCCTAACAGAGTGTGCTCTTTAGATAGAATTTTTAAGTTTTTAAGCGGACAAACATATTTATATTTTCTTTACTAAGTGTGGAAATGAAAATAATAAGAATGTCTCTTAATCCTCACCACAATAGAGTTTGCAGTTAATGCTTTAAAATGATAAGATATTAATTTGTCATATCGTTCTGAGGAAAGGATCTATTTGGATATTTGTCCAAATTGCTAACAAATCACCCTGACATTATAGATAGAATAAGTTAACCCTTCCTTATTAATTTATTATTAAAAGAGAAAATTAAAATATTGTTCTACTTATTAATATAATTCAATAAAATCAACAAGCTTTTGTATTTAATAAAAACCTTGGAGTTTTATAAAACCTTGATAGTCATAGATCATTTTTATATACCCTTTCTTTGAAAACTATACTTCTCCACAATATAAATAAATTGTAAGTGAACTGCTTTATGAAACTTCATATGCAGTAAAAATGAAAAATTTTGTATACATCAGCCATTAGAGATTACTGCTGTTTAAGTTTCGGTGCAGTTGCCTTGTCTTCTTTCACATATTTTTACATATTTTATTAAAATTGGAAACAAAGACTATATGGCAATTTACTGGATATGAATACCATTTTTTCACCAATAGCATATTAGGGTTTTACATACTACTTAAGATTCTTCTCAAACATGCTTTTTAATTTTATTTATTTATTTATTTCATTAGTGAGGTACATTTATTACAATGGATGAGCACATTTTGGAGCATTGCCACTAAGTGTAGATTAAAGTTTATATTGTATTTTACACTCTCTCCCACCCAATTCTGTATGTCATGGCAAGATTTATAATGGCCTGGATCTGTCATTGCAATGTCATTGAGGACAATTCCAAAATCCCCAAAATGCCCCTGTATTACACCTGTTTTTCCCTCTCCCTGCCCTCTGAACCTTCAGTGGCTACTGCTACCACATCAATGATATAATTTCTTTCATTGCTAGAATCACAATAAGTTTATAGAAGAATACCAGTAAGTCTGCTTTAGTCCTTAATTCATTCCCCAATTCTGAGGATTCTGCAATAGTGATGTCCACTCCACCTCTAATTGAGAGAGGGCTGTGATCCCATATGGCTGATGGATGGGACTGTGTTGCTTGCAGTTGAAGACTCTCTCGGTTCCTTGGTATGGTAGTTGTCCATCATCACCCCCATGAATCTCAACGGAGTTACAAAACCTACTCTCGAGTTCATTGGTCTCACTCAGGGAAAAACATGCCTTTTAATATATGATTTGTTTTTCTAATTAGTAAAATAAGAATGCTATGATAAATTCCTTTATATTTTGTTTGGAATGATTCAGTATTTTAAACTATCCAGCATCCAACTGCTTTTTACTGTTACCCTATAGGGGTCTTCACCATCCTTTCTAATGCAAATTTCCTTCCAATTGCTTCCCTGTTTCTATCCATTCCCCCTATAGTCAGTTTTGAACATGGTACCCATAATAATCCTTTTAAAAAGTAATTTAGGTTATCTCACTCCTCAAAGCAGAATCCTGATAAGGTGCTCATTCCATCCCAAGTCAAATCCAAAGTCGTTACAATGAACCATAAGGTCCAACATGAACTGGTCCTTGTTAGTTTTCTGACCTCATCCACCTTACCCATCATCCTGCTCGATCCTTCTAACTACACGCCAGGGATATGCCAGCTTAGGCATTTGTACTTGATTCCTCTACCTGGAATTGTCTTTCCTCAGATATCTCTATCGTGCGCTCTTCAGTCCCTGATGGTGGTTAATTGGGAGAATGCTGGAGTCTGATTATCAGTTCCAAATTCTGGCTCTATGCTTACATGCTATGAGAATTTGATGGGGTCACATATCTCTGTATTTTTATTTCATTATCTTTAAAACAGGGGTAATAATAGGAACTGTCTCCAGTGCTGCTTTGAGAATTAAATGAGGAAAGTGTATAAAGATCTAGAATAATGACAGTGCTATATAAGCAATTATTGCTACTATAACTATCATACTTTGCTGATTTACTGGTTTTCTCCATATCATTTACCACTATATAATATTTTTTACTGAATTAACTTGTTTGTTGTCTTTCTGTGATTTATTGTGTGAGAAGGGGTTTTGATCTCTCTTTTTGTTTATTTTCCAACTTTATCAGTAGTGCCTAAGACAAATTAGGGACTCAATAAATAATAGCTGAACAGTAAATAAATATCTCACAAATTTTTTGGCAATTTGACACCTGGCAATGTTGTTGGAATGCCCATTATTTTCTGTACTAGCACTGATAATTATATATATGTATAATTATATATTATGTATCTTATATACTATAGATATTTATAATATTATGTATACTTTTTTCATTTTGCCTAGCTGATTATTTAAAAACACGATGCTTCTTATTTTATGTATTTTCTTTGGTTATTAGTATAATTGATTGTTTTATGTTTTCAATTTGTTCATATTTATTCTATTTCTAATTGTTCATGACCTTTGATATCTTTTCATTTGTGTGTTTCAGTTTTTTGCATGTTTTTTTTTTTTAACTGATTAAAAAGCCTTCTTTGTTTTCTCAATACAAGGCACAAGGTGGACTGGCTAACCGAGAAAATGCATGCTACGGACTTCACAGTTTCTGCACTGCATGGTAATATAGACCAGAAGGAAAGAAATGCTATCATGATGGAATTCTGATCAGGGTCAAGTCACATTCTGATCACTACTGACTTGTTGGTTTGATGTGCAACAACTGTCTTTGGTTATAAACTATGTCCTACCTACCAATCGTGAAAACTATATTCACGGAATTGGCAGAGGGGGTTGATTTGGGAGGAAAGGTGTGGCTATTAACTTTGTTACTGAAGAAGAGAAGAGGATTCTTTGGTACACTGAGACTTTCTACAATACTACAGTGGAGGAAATGCCAATGAATGTGGCTGACCTTATTTAATTCTTGGGATGAGATAGTTTTGAATGCAGTGCTCACTGTTGCTAAACAGGCGATCACAACGTGCATTGTGCTTCTTTCTTTGGGAATATTTGAATTTTGTCTCAGTGCTCATTACGGATCAGAAATACAGATTTTGATAGCAAAACGACTTTAGTCGTGAGTTCTTGTGAAGAAAGTCATTGGCTTTATCCTCTAGAGTTAGACTGTTGGGGTTGGGTATAAAAGATGGGGTCTGTAAAAGCTTTCTTTCTTAAAAATTTACTTCCTAGTACTGTAGAAATGGTTGTATTAGATGTTCTCTATCATTTAATAATATACTTGTGGACTAAAGGATATAAGTGCTGTATAAAATCAGCCAATTACGTTAAACTAGCATATCTGCCTTTATTGTGTTTGTCATTAGCCTGAATTTAGAAAGGCTTTTAATATTTTTTTTAGAAAGCATTTGAATACATTTTGTGTGGTATTGTATTTATTCAATAAAGTATTTAAGTGTGAACGGGACTCTGTTACTAAGCCCCAGCAAGTGATCATATCCTAGGTAGGGTTAAACCCAGTAAAATTGCCATATTGCGCATGTCTTAATGAAGTTTGAACGCTAGAGTAAATTGTATATTCACTTTTACAAAAGATATTAATATGCTGCTATTTATAGTAAAGCTTCCCATTTTATCTATGCATTATAATTTATTCATGATGCGTTTAAACATATAGAAATGTATATCTTTCTCTTGCTCCTTCCTTCTTCCTTGTCCTTCCCTCCATCCTTTCCTCCCTCCCTCCCTTCCCTCCTTCCCTTCCCTCCTTCCCTCTTTCCTCTACTATGCTAAAAAAGACTTTCTCAACCCTATGCATTATGTCAATGTTCATCTGGAGCAAATCATGATTTATTTTTCTAAGTTAACTCTTTAATCAATTTGTAATTATTTTATTATATGGAAAACAAAGATTCCACAAAGTAACCTAAATTTTTCCCATATAACTGAATTTCAGAGCCTTATTTAATGAATAATTTATCCTTTCTCCATTTTTTCATAATAATGCCCACTTATTATACTCAAAACACTGTGCTTTGTGCTTTGGACATAATAGTGAGCAAATGGAGATAGGGTGACTGCATTTACGACATACATTCTGCTGAGGAAGGCAAAAACTAATGCATGGTGGAATAAATAGATTTTCCCAAACTGTAACCAGTTATGAAACAAAGAAAATTGTGAGGTGTGCACCTGGTGTAAAATGGAATTCAATGTCATTCTGTTGACATATGAAGATGAGTAGAAGTTAACAAGGCAATAATGAAATCCCTTGAAATATTCCTACCAACCATGATTTGTTTCTCTAATTTTTATTATGTATTATTACTACACTATTTTTTCACTCTTAAGATTATTATAGAATGAATATGCCCTAATTACTGACAATGGATTTCTTCACCTAATATTCTTTGTTTCAACAATTATAGTAAGCGTCACCCATTATTTTTCCATAAAATATAATAAATATTTATATATTAATATATATCACTATATACAGATGTTTTAATATAATTATAAAAAATATCTATAACATACAGTAAATATATAAGTATATGAACATTTATTATTTGAAATTTAGAATCTATATCATTTTCCAAAAAATATAATTTGATTAGAATTGCATCATATTTATAAATTAACTTGAGGGTAGAATTAATGTCTTTATAGTATTGGGTATCATTCAATATAAAATATACCATGTTGTTCCATCGTTTATCAGTTTTTAGATGTCTCTCAGTAAATTTTTCCAAGTGCCTTTAAATCAGTCCAATATTTAGGACCATTTTCAGCTTTTTTTGTTGTTGTTCTGTTCTATAATATTCTTGAGACTGACAGTGATACATGGCTAAGCTGATATTTTTTTGCATACGTATTTGTAACAGGTTATATTAATATAATTTTATTAATTTTAATAGTGTTTCTTTGCTTTTTTAATTTTCTAAGTAAACCATCATAGTATCCAGAAATAACAGGAAAGTTGCCTTCTCCTTGTTAATAATTAAGTCTACTATTTATTTTTCTAGCCATTACTATATTTGGATCTTCTCTTTGTACTCTCCATTTCTCCTGATGTCTTTATCCTCACCCTCACAAAGATCCCTAGTATAGAAATTTATAAAATTAATAATAATGGTGATAACAGGAATCCTTATCCTCTCTGATATTAATTGAGATGTTGCTAACCTTTCTCCATTAAATGTTATAGTGACTACTGAGTTATGGCAGATAATTTTAATTATGTTAATATTTTACTTCTTGCTTCTTTCCTGGAGTTTTAACATTTGATGTGAATTTTTATCATATGCATATTTAATTTATTGAGAGAACAATGTGTTTTTCCCTTTCATCTTAATTTAATAAATTAGAGCAGCCAATTAAGCTAATACAATTAAATTATTTATTAGACTAATCCTTCCTTTTAAAATATCAATCAAATATAGTACCTTCTTGACAATAAATTTGAATATTATTTTTCAACTCTGTATTAAGGTCTATTTCCCTTTTAATAATTTTTTTCTTATAATATATGAGCATTGCTGAAAATAAAAACATATTTGCAAGACTGAACAACTGTTTTGTTGTTACAAATAAAACCACAATATATATATGTAACATATATACACATATTTGCAGACACTTTACTAAGTGCTTTACATGCTTTAGAACATTTGACATTTATTCAAACATTAATTGCACATTTTAATATTTTTAATCTATAATGTTTTTGTTGTTGTTGTTGTTATCCATTTACACTTAAGAAAAACAAACCTCAGTAGAAGGAAGAAGTGGTACCTAATGTCACCCAAGTTGTGTAGATTAGAGACAAAATACAGGGCCATTTCCCTCCACAAGTATTTTATTACTCTTATTTATTATTATTATCATCATCATCATATAATATTGTGTTAGCTATTATACAGACTTATATTTAGCTATTTTTACCTTTTATTTCTAATTCCGAAGTCAATTTGCCTAAGCCTTTTTTTAACCAAAATTTCAGGTACTTAATTCCTAATTTCAGTCTTTCATGTTATGTTTAATTACAAAAGTATCTATGTTTATATGTGAATAATCCTTGGCATATGGCCTCATTGTATTCCATAATTTTTAATATAAACATACAGAAACGCACACACATGCCCACATATGCAATTGTTTCCCTGATATATTCAACTGCAAATTTGATATCCTAATTAAAGCAACTTTATTTTAGTATTTTTTTCCTAGAGTAACATCTTTTGATACCTTTTAACATAATCTTTACATCGTGGTCAGATTTGGGACTTGTTTTACTTCTAGAAAATGCTTATATCATAAGCATAAGTTTTTCTCAAAGTTTAGTTCATATTGCATACATGCAAGATATGCCGAAACCATAGAAAGTTCTTCCAATTTCAGGTCTTGCAGTTATAGCCTTGTGGGTAATACTTTGCCCAATTATTGCAGCTCACAGACCATCACCCCCATACAAACTGTGCAGGCACGGCATATCCTAGTGCTAGTATTTATATCTCACATTTAATTTTTATATCCTATATCCACATGAGTAAGCTTTTGCTTAGTCAATGCTTCTGGATATCTTTGTTCATGGAAGATTAAATATCATTTAGCCCCCATTTATATGTAACTTTCTAGCCACTGAATATGTGAAAGAAATATTCAATTGTGATAATAGTAGTGGTTTGCTGCGGACTTTTGAGGATTTTAATCAGTGATTATATTCCCTAATTATTTGGTACAGATTCTATGCCATGTTTCACCACAAAATTTAGTAGTTCTCAATTGTCTATTTTCTTACTACAAATAGATTAAATCTATTCTGCAAAAGGCTGCAAAAGTTCAGACTATGGGAAAAAAAATTTTAAAACACCATTTTCTGGAGCTACCACTCTATATTGTTCTTAATTAAATAATTGCTGATTACTAATTAAAGAGAAACCAAAGCCAGAGTTTGCTTAACTGCAAATGATGAACCTGTCTCTTTGGGTCTTATTACAAAAGTCTTCAGAGCAAATAGAATTCCCTATCATAATTGCTATAAATTGGGTTAATTGCTGGCTAATCAGTTTCCAGGGGCCTTATTAAAATGACTGTTTTCTGAGCTTTTTCATGGGGACATATTACCTGAAACCAATCTCAAAAATCACAAAGTTTCAAATTTTCATTAAAATTAATGAATGCACAGTTTGAAGTGCAGTGAGGTGAATATCTGTTTCCTCAGGGATGGTGATTTCTTCTCAAAGAACGACTACCTTTGGGAGACAAGATAGTGTTGTGAGAAAAGAAGAAATTGAGCCAGACCTAGGTTTATGCCAGACTCTTCCACTATCTATGCATGAACTCTTGGGAAGGTCCTAAACTCTGAATCTCATTTAAGAAATGGGATTACTACTTATAGAACAGGACTATTTTGAGGAATAAAATTATAAGAGACACTAAATAACTTTGCCAAGTGCAAATTAATGATACTGTGATTGTGGACAGAATGATAATGCTGACCACAATCTTAGAAGGGGCTAAAATTTATTAGGTGCTTATCCTGCCTTGGGCAAGCTGCTAAAATATCTACATGTTTTAGCATAAATATTCCCATGAACACTATGATGTAGGTAAAAAGGCCCCACATTACAGATGATAAAACAGAGGATCAGTGAAGTTAGATAATTTGCCTTATAACACAGCTGATGAATGTGTTAGAATACAGATACAAGGTGTTAACTGTAGAATGGGTACTCAAATTCTTTTTCTTAGAGCAAATAATTTTATTATTAAAATAAAAACCTTTGTACAAAAGCACTACAGATCAAAAGCTCTACATATATTGAGTCAAGGTCCAATTAGGCATCAAATACTGAATAGGCACATCAGCAAGCCACACATGCAAGGTAAAATGGATACACAAGCACTTACAATTTCACCTCTACCAAACGATTTCATTAATGAAAAAGTAAAAGGGAATGAGTGGGTAACATGAATACTGCCCCCAAAGTAAAGTGGCAGTTTGACAAGTTACAAACTTGTGAAAGTCACCTATCTCCAAAAAGGCATTTCTCATTGTTATAAAAAGTACTGAAGACTTTAAGATGAACTCTGTACCCAGCTTACAATTTCTTCAAGAAAGCAAAATCTGCAAAACACTGTAGATTAGAATTAGTATCAATTTTGTACATACAACAGTCCAAGAGTTAACTTGAAATACCTCCCACAGAATCTGAAATAAACTTGCTAAGAAGTACAATTATACGTAAGTTTTATACCAAGAACTTCAAATTAGTAGACTCCTGAATTATTGACATCCTTATTTCCCAGGATGTGTTTCCTGCAATGATTTTTTTTTTAATTTTTTAATTTTTTTTTAAAAGATACTTAGATTACATAAATGTTACACAAAAAATATAGGGATTCCCATATGACTCACCTCCCACAACCTCCCACATAAACATCCTTCGCTAGTGTGGCACATTAATTGCAATTGATAAACACATCCTGGGGCTTTGCCATTAAGCATGGACCATAGTTCACATTGTAGACCACACTCTTTCACATAGTTCTGCATGTTATATGATGATTTAAAATGGCTTATATCTGTCTCTGCATGGTCACTCAGGACAATTCCCAAGTCCCGATAAAGCCCTTATATTACAACTGTTTTTCCCTCTCCTTTCCCCCAGAGTCTCCAGTGGTCACTGGCTCCATATCAATGCTGTAATTTCTTCCATTGCTTGAATCACTATATGTCTATAGTAGAATACCAGTAAGTCCACTCTAGTCCATAGCTCTTCCCCCCATCCTGAGGAGTCTGGGATGGTGATGCCCACTCCACCTCTATTTGAGAAGGGGCTTATATCCCATGGGTAAGATAGATGGGATTATCCTGCCTACATCTGCAGACTCTTTCCATTCCCTGGGATGGCTGTTGTCCATCGTCATCTCCCTGCCAGTTATCTTGTGTGAGTCCAATGAGCTGTAGCATAGGAGTTGCTGCTCTACCAAGGTTCCAGGCCGTGCTGGCACATGAACAGCCCAAAGACTTAAGTCTCTGGACATACATCTACAAACTCCAGCTCCAAATATAGGTTTGAACAGAAGGAACAGATGAGCCATGTGCCAGAAAGACATAGTTGATTCCAACTCTATCACTCTCAGGAGCATAAATTCCAAAGTAGGGCCCACTGGCAAGGCACCAAACTCTGAGCTAACTGCCCTGAAGCAGGACCTGGATGTCTCTAGTGCCCTCAGGAGCCCCACTTTTTGCGGTGATATCCACTTTGGAATTCTACGAGATCCTACTGAGATGTGCATAAGTGTTACCTCTGGGATGACCTCCCGACTCATTTTGAAGTCTCTTAGCCATATGAACTCATTTGTCTTTACCTTTTCCCCCTTTTATTGAAGGTCTTTTTCCCGTCACATTGCCAGTTGGTGCTTGGTAGCAATCCCTCCGTGTCAGGAAGGCTTATTCCCGGGAGTCATGCCCCACGCTGGGAGGAAGATAAATGCATTCATATGCTGAGTTTGGCTCAGAGACCACTTTTGAGCAACAAGGAGATTCTCAGGAGACAACCCCTAGGCACCCAATAACAATAGGCTAAGATCAAAGACTTATAAGGCTAGTCATTTGGAAAGAATTAAGGAAATAAGTAATGGAGAGAACCATTGGAAATAGGAAGGTAGGATGGAGGAGAAGCAGAGTAGAAACTGCAGGAAGGCAAAGTATAATTTGCAATACATCTTCATTGCATCCCAGAAAATATTTCTAATGAGATTAACTTGATTTGAATTCCCTATGAGACAGATCAATCATCAAAAATCTTACCTGGGGTTTCAATCAACTGACAAATAGTAAATCTCCCAGATATTTCACTTGCATTTCAAATTTGTTTCAGACTTTTCAAGAACGTGTGCATATTTCCAAAGCCATGGTATCTGGCCAAATACACAAGGACCCCAGTTGCATACTGTCCATCACTTTGCCTACAGAAACTGCAGTTACAGATTCCACGACAAGGAAGACAATGCCAGCTCGGTCCCAGAGCAGCGTCCTTGACTACTTCACAGTAACAGTTTCGAAGGCAGGGACCGCAAAACTGGCCTTGAATGCCCTAACAGTCTGGGTTTCGGGAGTTTGTTTTAGTATCAACAGTTTTCTGGCAACACAAATGACAGGTACATCCCAGTGAATGGTTCTATATCTTCTCTCGAGAGTTACTACAGATATTCTCCAACTTGTCCTCTGTAATTTCTTTCACTGAGCAAATTATATGTGGAAGGATCATGGATCCTGGGCAATGATTTCTGGGCAAGTCATCTTCAATCATATAGCTATACGTGGTCTTCCTCTTTCTCACATTTACTTATCTTTCTTTTCCTCCTCCTCTTAGTGGGAAGAGAACTAGGGTCCCAAGAACCTGTGACCCTGACCTGGTTAAGGGGTCCAGCTCTCCATTCAAGGTTTCTCCTAGAAGCAGCACCTGGAAATGTACACCTGTGGGGTGTCTTGCATTGTGAAATGGGGCCTGGAAGGGACTGTCTTCCAGGAAGTAGAAGTTTTGCAAGCATTGTTTTGTTCTTTTTTATATTTAAAGCCCTTTTCTCCAAAAATTTCATGCCATTTTCAACATATGAATCAAAACTGGCTCAGTAACTTAATTCTCTGAGAACTGAAGGGGGGCTGCTCTTTTGCCTGGCTGCAGTCTCATTCCTTCTCCTATCTCATTCTCTGAGAAACTACAAAATGATTCATTGTCAGAGTCGACATGAAAAATACTGGCCACATTTAAGCAAAAGGAGGCTCAAATGTGGCCGGTATTTTTCGTGCTGACTTTGTTATAGACATATTTTGATTCACACAATGGAAGAAATTACAACATTAATGTGGAACCAGTAGCCACCGGATGCTTTAGGAGCAGGGAGAGGGAAAAGCAGTTGCAATACAGGGGCTTTTTCAGGACTTGGGAATTTTCCTGAGTGATAACTGCAATGACACATATAGGCCATTTTATATCATTATATAGCATACAGAACTGTGTGGGGGATAGTGTGGTCTACAATGTGAACTATGGCCCATGCTTAGTGGCAAAGCCCCAAGATTTGTATATCTAGCGCAGGTGATGTGCCACACTAATGAAGGATGTTTATGTGGGAGGCTGTGGGAGGAGTGGGAAGTGGGGCATATGGGAATCCCTACAATTTTGTGTAACATTTATGTAATCTAAGTATCTTTTAAAAAATAAAAAATAAAGTTATTAAAAAAAAACATACAGGCTTGTTCCTTATTGACCTCTGCCCTTGGTTTGAGTTTCTGTAAAAATCCACAATGGCCTAACACTTCTTCCACCTCACTTTCCGAAAAGCTGCAGAAAGAATCATTATCAGAGTCCTCATTAAAAAAAAAAAAAAAA
>JAQZBX010027462.1:0-28352 GCA_029593785.1 Cabassous unicinctus | reverse complement strand
CTCAGTTACAGTTTCTAGTAAGTTTTTACTTTAAGGTAAATTGGGTACCTTTATTAATGAAACCTCCAGAATTTTAATAGTAACAACTTTGCTAAGTTTTCTGCTTTTCTAGAAGTTGAACAAATTCCACTTGTGATTTACATTAAAACCACTCACAAGGCAGTATTGACATTGAAAGACTCGTTTTTAGGTTACCTTTCACTGTTATCCAATTTGTAACAGGTGAACTATAAATCTGATTTCCTAGGCACAAGCAAACTGACAAAGTTAAACACAGATTTCAAAGTTGAACACATAGTTAAGCACATATTAAAAGAGAAGAGAGAATTTTATACCCTTAGCATTTATAGGAACTCTTTGATCTTAATTGATGGCACATGAGGTTTCTTATTTTCCAAGAGAGGTTTAGTAACCAGTTTGGATCTTGATCTCTATTCACACCTTTTAGAGGCACAACTGAGTTTAAACTAATGGAAGTTTGAGGTGTATTTCCTCATTTTTTAAAGGAGACATGACATGAGGTTTCTGCCTTCAGATCTATCTGTCCTCCTCTTTTACACTGGTCCTACTGAAATTCAGGGTCTTGTACAGAGGCTGCTCTCAGCTATACTGTGGCCATGTGAACCAGTGCTAGGCAAAATTTCCTGATTCTTAAGAAGACACTTCTATGGGGAGTTTACTGGTGGCCTAGAGACTATGCCCATTATTCTAGGAAGAATGAAGAATGAAGAAGCTCTTTTTAGTTAACTGATCTGGTGTCCCAGAGTCCAAGTCTGACTAAAATGTTCACCACTCCAAATAATTTGGAGCTGATGTTCTGGTTCCAGCATCCTGAAATCCAGAGCCTGGGGCTCAGAGGCATCCCTGTGACTGACCTAGGTCTTGGGGGATGCCTGAAACTCGAAAGTTCAGGCCAAAACACCAAAGATGAATTGGTGGGAGATGAGCAGTTGCCCAAACTGAAGCATCTGAGGTAAGTCTCAGAAGATGTATGGCTGCTCTCTGAATGGATGGGCTTAAGGCATTTCCTGGGGGCCATTCAGAATTACTGCTCTGCTTCTGAGCACCCCTGCATTTCATGGTCCGAGATTGACTGCACTGTTACCCAAATTGAAGTATCTGAGACAAGTCTCAGAAGATGTTTGACTGCTCTCTGAATGGATGGGCCCAAGGAATTTCTTGGGAGCCGTTCAGAATTATGTCTATGGTTCATGCCACCCCAGGAATCAGAGACCCTGCCACTGGACATTTCAAAGGCTGTTGTGGACTTGGGAGACAGATGATCTCAGGGTCAGTTTCAGACTGAAGCTGCCAAGCCAAATAGTTCCCCTTCTTCCTATTCTTACAGAGGTCTTAAAAAGCAGTCTAGTCTTATCACTTTACTGTGTGGGAGTTTCCCAGTTAGAGGAGCCATCAAAAGGCCATTAAGTGATTAGAGAGCAATTGTTCTAGCTAACAGAACTTGTGGCCCTGAGGCAATAACTTCCTTGCTAGCAAATGCATTTTCAGAACTGGTTTTTAAGACTTTCCAAAGCATTTTGACACAAACTTGTAATGAGAAATTTAGTAGTAGGAAGATAAAATGTGGGTAAAGGTTAATTAAAAGAGGAGCCTTGGACTGTGACCCCCTTGGGGAAGGGAACTCTCAGAGCATCCATCTTGGCCACCTTCCCACCCCATCCCAGACCAGGTAGCTGGGTTTGGTCAGATAGGAAGGCAGGTCTGCAAAGGCACAGACCCATGGAGAGGGCCCCGGCTTTGAGTCATTGCCTTGCCAACACCAAGGGGAGAGGGCAGCAGAAGGCAGTGGCCTGAGGCCAAAGCCACTTGGCTGCTAAAAGGGCTTAAAAAAGCTGTGCAGCACCTGGGGCTTGGCTGGGGACCTGTCTTGGAAGGACCCCCCTTGAGACCCTGCCCTGTGCCCCAGCACTCCCAGCCAGGGTCAGGTCTCACAAACCTGAACACATGGCATGGATGCAGAGAGCTCCCATGACCTGGCCTCTTCCCTCCCAGGAATTCATCCCATGGGGCTCATAGGTGAACCTGTTTAAAATGGATAAGCAAAAGAAGGCAATAAACAGGCTGTAGGTCCTAGTTTCACTCACCAATAATCTCCTGGGTGGCACTCACCAAATATGCTACTGGATTTTGTCTAGGTTCTTGACTTATGCTGCAGAAATGAATTTCAGAGCATGTTGGGTTAGTTAGACCAGTAATTTATTAAGGTAAGGAGGGAAGAGAAATGGGAGAAAATAAGAGATCATGGGTTCCTGGTAGAGAGTAAGGGGCTGAAGAGTGATAAAGAGGGCTGATTTATAGACTACAATTTCCCATTATAGATTATAAATGCCCAGGTTTTACTTGCATGTTGTTCCATGCAGGGGGAACACAGTGACAGCAGGGCACAGAAGCCAAGAGGGAGTGGGAGAGACTTTTGTGCTGGCTTTTAAACCATTAATTATTCTGCCCCTTTGCTAATGGCATGGGAGGAGTTCCAGCTGTTTGATGTTTGGATTGATTACCCCTCCCACCAATCCTCTGGGTGGACCCAATGATAATGTCCCTGGAGAATATCTGGGGCTTCTCTTGGATTCTGGAGGGAATCTCATTCTGGGTAACAGAAATCTCATGAGGGTCTTCTAGTGGCCATCTTGGGGGTATTGATGTCCACATGTACTTCTTGCCAGGATCCTGATCCATCAATTGGTTCCCTATATGAAGCATGATTCAGTTCCAGAAGAATCCTCTGTGATTTAAAATGTGACAATTCAAAGTATTGTGTTATATTATACAAATAGAAGATCTGGGAACTTTGCTAGACTAAAGACAGTTGTTTGCTAAATGGCACTGAAGAATATCTTGACCCCAGTGCAGTACTTAATCCAAATGTTTCTGACCAAAGAAAATTATACAACAATATTTATGGGCTAACTTTTAAAGAGATGGTTGATATCAATGCTGTGCATGTTTTACATGTCAAATACATAGTTCAAGAGTTTATAAAATCAGACCATGCATTATTACCTCTAAGAAAATAATATATAAGAGAAATACCCCCAAGTACTTGTGACAGCATTTCAAGTGGATACAGTTTTATATACAATAACAACCCAGTTTCTTTGCTGTCTTAAGTGTATAATTTAAAGAAATTTAAGAGATTACAGGGGGGAAAATAAATCTACCCCATTGAACACTGGTAGAAGGTGTCAGTTGTGGAATTTTAAATGTTTCCTTTTTAAAAATCACCCAGAATACATACCTTCTGTACAAAGAAAAAATTAAATTCTGGATGATCATATTTGATCACACTACATAATTTAGAATGAAATTATGTCATTGGTTATTTTCTAATGTACTCATTCCCTTTACCACATTAATTTGTAAACTAAAGCTTATATTTAGTTCAGCTGCATTTATGGCACAAGACCTCATTTTTAAAATGTGGTACCAACTTTCCTTAAGTGTAACAGCACTCTATTTTTTAGCAGCAATTATATTTTGTAAAGGTTTAAATTTTGTGGAAAAAATCCTCTATTTTCTAATTTTTGCTCACCAGTTACAATATTTACAAAAGGCTTAAATAAGTCTGCATATAGAATGATCTTTTACTCTCCTCCATCCTGCATCTTAAACATTTTTCCTCTGATATCATTTCTGACTTGGTGGGGGAAGTGCAGGAGTTTCAGAGAAGGTGCCTATGTGTTTTAGATGGGATTCTTGATTTGAAGTGAGTATAAGGCAAGGATAAGACAAAATAATTCTTAGTTCAGGGTATGTTACAGTGCCTCAGGTTATTTATACAATAAATAGTATCTATTGACAATCTATAAATGATGAGGCTTTCTAAGGTCCCTAACAATGTAAGTCTGTAACCACTGAACAAGAAAGCCATTTTACTCAGTTATAATGCAGTCATCACTGCCTGAGCATTTAAGGTTAGACTCCAGACCTGTGGTTTTGGAGATAGGGAAGTTTAACTAAAAAGGAGTCACTGTATTCAAAAATAAAATCTGTTTTAAAAGCAGTTTATCTTGAGAGAAATATGGTTTCTAGGGTAGTCTGTGCAAAGAGAGATGGATAAAGGTAGCTGGCCCCTGAGCATACTAATCAAAATTCCATGAATTTAGTTTTCATGATAAGATGTATTTGTGCAATGCATTTTGCTAACAATACCTCCCTGAAAATCAACAACTCTGGTTACACTTTGTGTTAAACTACTCTTGAGTTATAGGGGAAATAGCTGTATCAGGTAGCCTACATAATACCAGTTATGACATTTAAGACAAATAGACTGATTCCTAAAAAGAGCAAATTAAATCCAGTGTCAAAATAGTTATTGCACAAAACAGAAATAGCACAAATCTGGAATTTATCAATTAAAATTGTGATCCTATGAAACAACTTTTGGAATGGATGTACAATTTCTTCAATACCAAGAAATGTTTTAACCAATTCTCTCCACAGAAGGATTTGTTGAGTACATTAATGCTGTGGAATAAGAAAACAATTTAGGGGGAAATATACCCACAAGTAAGCTAACCTGACAAAAAACAAAAGGACAACAAAAAAACTTAAGGGTTGTGAAAAAAATGACGCGAAAAATAGCATGGAGGTGGGGGTGGAGACCACAATTACGGCGTCTAAAAAATTCCTCATGGCTTTGGCTTATTAAAATATTTTACACTTTAATAAAAGAATTGAAAACATCTGGAAAACATGCAAATTGTTGGAAACCCTGTATGGCAAATTCAGATAATTCGCAAGCGTCATTCAGATGTTTATTTGCCAAGGACAATAAAGAAGCCTCTCTCCCTGAGATGGCGTATGGTGGCAGAGGTCCTGATTCTATCTTATACCAGATGGCAACCTGGAGGTCTGTGCCACAGTTACAAACAAGGCATTATTACGGGGAAGGGAAGGGACTGCGGAATTTCTATTGGTTGGGGATCAACTCAGCTTCAGTTTTTCCACATACTCTGCATGTACAGGTTTATGACACTGGAGAACTTTGATTGGATCTTCTACTTTGAACCACTCTCTTCCTTATTATATTAACAGACTCTTCCTAATCTTCTAAAATTTCAGTGACTGTAAGAACATAAAGGTATGTTCTGTGCTTTCGGGCTTGGTTCTCACATATGCCCAAAAGACTGCCTAATTTTCCTTTGACTCCAGCCTCTTCATCAATCTTCCTTATGGCAGCGCCTCTGGGCTCCTCCTCCGGCTCCATCCCTCCACATGAGAGGATCCCCTGGTCTGGATTCCCACTCCTGCTCCCCATAGCAATCCATCCTCCTGCTTGCTCTGGAAGCACCTGCACGCCACTTGTTTCTTGAAGCCCTCGTGGTAACAGGTCCGCATCTCCTTGGACTTGAACTTCATTACAGAGGTGGGCTCTGCCTGCTTCTGCTGCCGCTCTGGCCGCAGTGCCACCTCGCCAAGGAATAGGGGCGAGGGCGAGTCGGGCGCCAGGCCGCGGGGGCGCCGGGAGGCGAGATGGCAGCGAGACGAAGGGCAGTGAGGCCGGTCACTGGAGCCAGGGTGCCGGGGTGGGAGCGTACCCTCTGTTGAGCTTCTGCTGCTCTCCCTGGAGCCCGCCGGCTGCTCACAGCTGCTCTTTCTCAGCCTCCACCGTGAAAGAGCGAGGCTGGCGCAAGGCTGGAGCAGTTGCAGAAACTCGCACCCAATCGCAGCAATGCAGCACCAGCCCCTTTTATTTTAATTTTTCTTGGCTGTATTAATGAATTATTTATCTGTGCATTATTTTACCCTAAAGGTATCAAGGGTTTTCATGGAAATAAAATGTTAAGCTCCACGTGTAGAGTTTTCTGTGAAGCAGGCAGGGTCATCAAGAAGAATTAATCCACACACTTAATCCTACCTGGGCAACTACAGGCTTCTGCAGGTAGATCTGATGTGATGTCCTGCCAAGTAGAGCAGTGTCTTTGGGACGTGGGCTTAGACCTCACATTCCAGCACATCCTTGGAAGCCAAGGACATCTCCATGAGCCTCCACCCCACTCAGTGCCTCCACCCCACTCAGCGCCTCTTACAGGGAAATAAATTTCCCCTTTGTGTGTATAGTGTTTAAGGAATGAGGGTCCCTGTTCCTGGTTGTGAGGGCCCTGATACACCTGCTAGGTTTCAGTCCAGGTGTGGGGACACATCCAGAGCACCAGAATCACCAGTGAGAGGACTGGCTCCTTGTCCATTGTATTTTATGAATTCCAGTTACCAGAGAGAGGCTGGGCTATGTGGGTAGGATCAACAGTTGTGGTGTCATGCACACAACAGCCACTGGGGCTCACAAAAGCATCATCAGAACTGTCCAGAACCAGGTGCATTTACAGGTGACCCTCTGAGTCTTGGGGATTCAGGTGTGCATACTGCTGTGCTAGGAAACACCAGGGGCCCAAGCAGGGAAGGAAAGCACAGAGCGGGGGTGCTAAGGGGTCATTCCTACCCACAGAGCCCAGAGGGCCAGACCCCACAGAGGCAGCGTGAGGAGCTTCCTGCTTGAGCCTCAAAGTTTCCCTCCCTCCCAGCAATAATCATGATCCCTGTCTTCTTTTTACTGTTCTGTTTCCCTTATTTTACTCAGAGCTACATCATAAAGGGTGTAGAATTTTTGTCAGTGGGCATTTGTGATTCACAGGCACCTAGGACAGAGGCAGCTGTGATGTGGAATTTTGCAGAGTGAGGTGCCCTGTCACCCCATATCTCCTTTTCACACCAGATGATGTCAGCACCTACTGCTTCTCCACCTCCTTCCTCTTCTCCAAGTGACAGAGGTAAGACTATGAGAGATGGACAGTACAAAATTCATGTAGAAATTATAGTTTACTTGTCTGTATATCAACTCAGTTTCTGGTTATGCAATCCATTCCTCTCCATTTTATTCATTAATATATTAACTCTTTTAACATGTGTTTATATACAGCTTTCCATATACCATGATCAAATCATCATGATTAGGAAAAACAATTATATTCCCAGGAAGTGAATTCCTATGGCCATGGAAAATACACCATATAAAGACATAAATTTTATGCTATTGCCACAAAACCTTGCTTTATAACCTGCAGTCTGTGAGCACAGAAGTTCCCTGGAAAGGAGCCAGGACTGCCCAGAGAGGGGATACCCATCAACCTTCCCATCTTCACATAAAAATGTGCCTCCCCCATGCAACCCATGCCCTGGTTCCTTGGAGACAACACAGCCTGCTACTCACAGTAAAGTTTCTCATCATTCTGGACAGATTTCACTAGGATTCATGGATTTATCCAAAATAACACAGAATTCCTTTGTTTCTTCCTTCTCTTGCTTGCAGTCCTCAGCTGTAATATTCTCCTAGGTTTTAGAAATAGTGTGATGGGTTTAAGGTCTATGGAGTGGGTGACTCAGCATTTCCTGTTTCCAGGTGTCCTGTCCATGTTGCAGCTTCAGGAATTAGGACCAGGACTGCTGAAGCCCTCACAGGTCCTTTCCCTCCTCTACTGGGTCTCTGTGCTCTCCATTACATTCAGTGATTATTACTGGAACTGGATCCTTCAGCCCCTGGGGAGGAGCTGCTATAGATGAGGCACATCCATGGTGTTGTTATAGCATATAACCTGTCCCACTGTAGCTGACTGTGACTCCAGAGACACATCCAATAAACAGTCCTCTCTGAGGCTGAACTCTGAGGCTAATTAAATACATGACCATATATTAATGTGGGAGACAAATGGTAGCAATTCAATATGAAAAGAGATGGTATCAACAGTGTTTTGTACCTCTAAAGAGCATTCTGATAATAAGGGTAGAGCAAAGAAACACTGGGCAGAGATGCTGAGAAGAAAATTCCCTGTGAAGTCCAACCTAGCACTGGGTCCAGCCCCAGGATAGGAGCAGGCGACAAACAGGAGGGCTTCCTCCCTTCCTCTCAGGGTTTGAGATTTCCTTTTCAAAACATCATATAAAATAAGAATTTAACCAGGACTGTGGCTATGTCTAATAATATTCCAATCCTTTGGGAGCATTTGTCTAACTCATTAAAGAAAATGGAAGCACATTTTCAAGGGAATTTCTAGGCCTTTTATTTGCATTAATAGTAAGGACCTAAAGAATAGAGTTGTTTTATTAATTCGGTGGGCACAGGATTTTGGAAGTCCACTGATTAAACAATTGCTGTGTTGCTTTTTACAGTTAATGTTTCATTTTTCACAATGATGTTAGTAATGGCCCTCCATTATCCTCAATTATCTGTACTCAATTTTATGTAAGTTCACATTTCATTCTCAATTCATACTCTACATTTCATAGTGAAAATAAAAATCCATTATCAAATGGATCTTCTTTATCTCCTCAACATGAACCCCACCAACTTCTTGTCCTTCTCATTCTGGTCATTGTACTTACTTCCTCCAGCATCTTTATCACTGGGAACTGCCAATGGTATCTTACTTCAATATTTACCTCTTTTTTGCTTTCTATTGCTAATTAGTCATTTCAGTTGGTTTTCACAGTAGCATTTTAAAAATATAGCATTGGTGTCCAGCCACAGCTTTATTTAATAATCTCTTTAAGTGCCAGATGGTATTTTTCCTTTTATATACTTTCTTTGCCTGGGGATGAGCAGAACTTAGCAACTCTTCATTCCCCAAAGAAGCATATGCAAGCCTATTGGTTTTTCTTCTCTGAGAGCAAGAAGTCACACCAGTCTCCTCTAAGTCCAGCAGCCCCCAAAGGCCAGAGCACTCAATTCTGCATCTGTGTAAACATATGAACACCTGGTGAGTACTGGGCAACCCTGTTCATGTATGTTGTGTGCCTTCTCTTTCCTTCTCCTTTCTCACATCAGCCCACATTTCCAGCTCTTAAACAGAAGCTTCAGACATGCCCTGTTGATCTGGCTCATCCTACTTCTGTTAACTTTCCTATTAACTACATTCAGGCATTGAGGTTATTTGTTATATAATTCACTTAACTAATATAGAAGAGCCAGGTTGCAGTATGCTTCTTTCAAAGGCTGTGCTTCTGAAATGATAAAGTGAAAAAGGATTTTCAGAAACAATGGGATCTAAATCAATGTTCAGGTGAAGTCACTGCAGCTGAGGGGGTTGGGCTGCTCTAGTCACACAGTTGTGACATATCTAGGGCAGCAACAGAGCAGGTGTCCCTTGTGCAATTGTGGTGGTCAGAAGTGAGGCTCACATAGGTTCCTACATTCTGCTTCCTGGGATGATGTTATTAACTATGTGAATAACAGCAAATAGCTCTGAATTCCTACTCTAAAATTCATAAATAAAGTTTATGCTATGATCCCCAAGTTTCAACTTATCAGACTGAAGTTCATAAGGGTGAGATCACAACCTCAGGATCACAGGCAGGAGGGGAGGGAGCTGTGCTGGGCTCTCTGCACTACTGACTTCTAAAATCTCAGCCTGAGCCCAGATTCAGTGGCACAGGCCCCAGCAGGGCAACTCCCAGTTCAGTTTTCAAAGGGCCTGATTCCTGGGCAGGCAGTTGCCCTGAGCCATTGTGACCACATCCTCCTGCAAACCATTCACTGTGCTGCTATACTGACTAGAATCTACATGTTATTTCCCCACATGTAGTGGGAAGTATTTTCACTGAATTCAGACTTCACTGGTATTGCCAGAGAAAGCAGGAAATGGGATTTTCTGAGATCCATGAATGGACTTTTAAGACTGCTATAACAAAGAATCATAACTTGGAAGGCTTAACACAATGTAAATATATTGTCTTGTGGTTCTGGAGGCTATAAATCTGTAATCTATAGAGGAAAACCCTTCCAATCCTCCTCCTAGCCACTGGTATTTGGCTCCAAATTCAATTCCTAACTCAGTCATCACTTGGTGCCCTCCTTGAGTCTGTCTCTCTGTGTCCAGTTCATTCCTTCTTACAAGGACACCAGTCAAGTTGGATTAGGGTCCAATATAATCCATTTTGGCCTCATCTTAACTAACAACATCTTCAAAGAACCTATTTCCAAATAAGGTCACATTCTCAGAACTAACATTAGGACTTGACCATGTGTTTTGGGGAGACAAAATTCAACCAACAATACTGACCCAACATATTGGTGTGTTGATGACCCTCCACTATCTCTATTTTCAAATCAGAAATGGATTTATGTTTCTTAAAGTTTTACCTAAGGAGACAGTATTGCAGTGTGGGATGTACCTGCAGACTCAGCTAAGTACAGGAAATAAACAGGTTTAGGAACCTTTTAAGAGTGATAAAAATACTCTGCACCTGAGATTGTCTGGAACAAATTTAACTCTACAGTTATTATTGAATATACATTTTATAAAGTCCTATCCTAAGAAGAAATGTTCACACAATTTGAATCAAACAGTCATTCTGAATTGTGGCAGAGATTGGATTGGACACAGTTCATCTGAGCTCAGTGTATTTGATACATTTAGCTGTTGCTTCAAATTTTAGAATATCCAATAAAATCAGCTAACAGAGGAGATAAATGGATCAGAAGATTTATTGAACAGACTACAGGCCATGTATTTGTGATGGATGTTTGATAATTATGTATCTCCATTAGAGTAGAGGCACACTGACAATATTTTTAAAGACATCCTTGTTCCTTAGGTGCATCCACCTCCCTTACCAGCTTCTTCAGAATGTATTCGTGGTCTGGATAAAGAAATCCCCTTTACTTTGATAAGTGGGACCCAGGAAGTGGACTGTGTTCACCTAGGGATCAACCAGCATCCTCCTCACAAAGGGGCCCCAGAGACAGGAGACTCCTCTGGTCCCTTTGACCTTTCCATACAAAAGTAACTTCCACATGCAAATGGCCACTTTGGTGAAGTGATGAAGGCTTAGCACACATGAACTTAAATTCAGGACCTTGTGACACAGGGAAATATTGTCTGTAAGTCATTGGCCTTGTAAAAAGAAACATGAAACCCTGGTGGATCTTCTTCTTTCTAGTGGCAGCTCCCAGAGGTGAGTGTCCCAGGATTTAGCCATGAAGGTAATGGGTATGCTGCCTCTGAGCACATGAATCAATTTTCTCCTTTTCTTCAGGTAACCTGTTCCAGGTGCAGCTGCAGGAGTCAAGCCCAGGACTGGTGAAGCCCTCCCAGACCCTGTCCCTCACCTGCTCTGTCTCTGGATTCTCCATCACAACCAGTGATTACTGCTGGGAGTGGATCTGTCAGCCCGCGGGGAAGGGGCTGCAGTGGTTTTCAGATATATGCCTTAGTGTTAGCACTTACTACAATCCATCCCTCAAGATGTGACTCTCCACCACAAGAGACACATCGAAGAACCAGTTTTCTGTGCAGCTGAGCTCTGTGACTGCTGAGGACACAGCTGTGTATTACTGTGCAAGACCACAGTGAGGGGAAATCAGCATGAGCCCAGATAGAAACCTCCTCATGCAGGGGGGAGCTGACAGCAGGGTGTGCTTATGGCCCACCCACAGCAGAGACTCAGTTGCAAGGAAGATTTGCAGAAACCACAAGTTCCTATAACAATATAAGATTTCTCTTTCTTCATTAAAAACTCTGAATCTCTAGGGTTCCTCCACTACATCTATTCTAAGTAATGCCATTATGTTTCCAAGTTCCAAACACAGAAAATATATTTTCTATGCTATTTTATATTATATGATATTTTATACACACATATAAAGTAGTTTTCTTCATTTTGTTCTTCTGGATTAGTCTGGAAGTATGAAAAAACTTTTTTTTTCAACGAACACCTTGACATTGTGCAATTAATTCTCAGTTTCAAATTCTCTGTTCTGACTGTGCCCATGCAAAATATAAATAATAATAATAGTAATAATAGTTTTGAATTTGCATGTTTGTTTAGTCAACATTGGGACAGATTATTTTATAGTAGAATAATTTTATCTGAATTGAAAATTGGAGACTCTGCTTTCTTTCCCAGACTCTGTGTGCACATCCTATATATCCTATATATCTATCTATGTCTATCCTTTCTCTCCCAAGCTATTCAGTATTATTGATTCCCTGGCTCAGCTCACCACCACCATGTAGAGTCCCATGACCTCAGGGAAAAAAACAGAAAGAGGACACATGCTCACCTGGCCCTAGGTGAATTGTCCAGTTGTCTTATCTTATTTTCTCCATTATAGGCAGGGCTTATTATGGCTGTGCATGAGCCAAATGAAAAGCAAGCTGACTGTGAGAGGTCAGCTAGCCTGATGAACTTGAATAAACGTTCACCTCTCACTGCTGGTAGATACCTCAGAGCCTCAACTGTTGTCAGGAGCCTTGGAAGTTCTTCCTGAGCCATCACCTATGGGGAAGGTATGAAACATCCTGAGAGAAATGAGAAAAAAATGTGGGACTGGGTTTGTCCAAACCTTTGCTTCTTTGATGACAGGCTGGCCTCTGCCTCAGGAAGGCTCAAGCTCCCTTGTTCCCTGGAGCTGTATCTGACTGAAAGCTGCACCTATGCAGTTCCCTGGGGAGCCCTGTGGCTCTAAGGTGGATCAAGACCTAGGAGATCTCAGCCCTGCAAGATGACAGCTGGACAGGAATTATGTAAGACAGCAAGAGACAGGACAGGAGGGTCCTGTGGTCAGTGTCCAGTGTCCTCTATTCCTTACAGAAGGGACCTGATATCCTTTTCACTGGGTGAGCTCCAGGAATCCCATGATGCTCATCAGGTGGAGGGTTTCCAAGGATGGATTGTAGGTCATTCTGGATTGTGTTAGAGGAGGTGGAGACATGAATATCAAAATGTAATAGACATGAGATTGTACTAATATGATCTGTGAGGCATCATAGTGTTTTCAGAAAGATTGATACATCCAGCCCTCTCCTCACTGAGTTTCAGCTGTGACCTTAGTATATCCTTACATTGCAAAGTCTGAGGATGTGAGTTTCAGACACACTGTGTAATAATGAACAGTCAAAGAACTGCTGTTAATATGTGTACTGTATACTTTCTATTTGTCCCAGGGTAGTCTGTATTCTTTTAAAATTTATTTATTTATTTATCTACTATTTATTTATTTATGTTTTTAGGAGGTATTGGGGATTGAACCTAGGCCTTCATTTATGGGAACCAGGCAGTAAAACAACTGAGCTACTTCTGCTCCAATTTTTTTATTTTTGTTAGAGAAGTTGTGAGCTTACAAAAAATCATGCAGAATGTGTAGAATTCCCATGCATCACTCCTCCACCAATACTTCACATTGTCTTGGAGTATTTGTTACAGATTATGAAAGAACAGCATCACATTATTACCATTAACTAGGTCCATAGCTATACACATTCCCTTTAATGTGTTCTTCCCTATGGTTTTCACATAGTTGTATTAATTTAATTAGTTAAAAATAAGAGCCCCAATGCCCATAAGGATGTGTAATTTAAGAACCACATGCAATGTGAGCAATGGGAATCCAGAATGTGGAAGAGGTTCTGGGAGAGTTGAGGTCGAGGCCCCTCATGACCTCCTCTCAATCCCAGTTTCCAGGGAAGTTCCAGAGGCATGAAGAAGTGGCTTAAATCTATACTGTGAGTAGGGAAAACATATGGAAAAAAACTTCTTCAGAGGTAGAAATGATAATTTACCAACACAGAAACAAACTGAACAAATTCTGCTCAGAGCTACATCGTCCAATAGTGTTCCCTTTATGGCCAGGTGGTAATAATCACATGGACATCACAGTGTAAAACCATCTGGGAAAGTTCCAGTGAAAAATCCAAAGGCAGGTACATCCTAAAGGCTGAGCCTGGATGTCAGCCCAGATGAGGAGTCAATGGGACCTCACACTCTGTACAAAATGTGCTGCCTAATGTCCTCTCATCTTGTCTGGAGCAGGATGTTAGGATGAAGAAAGTTGTAAGCTCATCAAAGAATTTCTCCTTTGAGAGGAGAGGAAGGAGAAGACAGATGCTTCCCTATCATAGTGGGGTTCTCATGGCATCCAGAATTAATTTGTTCCATCAAAGCTCCCTCTCTTAGGACTGACAGCTTCTCTGAACTGGAGTTGCCCCTGGGCCACCATTGTATTTTGAAAGCAGAACATTTGCTTTCTAGTTTCTGATGTCTACATACATAAGGAAATTTCATATTAGGACGAATTATCCCCAGAATGATTTTTTAATACATGATAAGATGATTTAGATGGCAAGATTGGTAACTTTTGCGCAGATAGTATTTAGATAGAACTATGAATTTAGTTAAGGCTGCAATGAGTTAAGAATTATGAGAGTTTTGAGATGAGCTGAATTTATTTTGTTTGTGAGATGCTCATGTTAAAGGGGACATGGAAATGTGATTAATTTAAGGACCTTGGCTTGAGAAGATTATCCCAGATTATCCAGGTGAACCCTACATGTAAACACAATTTCCCTCATGAGGAGGGAGCAGGGAAAGATATTAATTCAGAAAAAGAGGCAAGTTGATGACGGAAGCTTGATCCTTCCTTGCTGGCTTGAAAATGGAGAAAGAAAACATGAGCCAAGGAATGGATCTCTGGAAGTGGGCAAGGGCAAGAAAAGACATTTTCCCCTTGTTACTCCAGAAGATCAAGTCTCCCTGTGGACCCTTTGCTTTTGCTACAGTGAAACTACTTTAGATTTCTGAGTTCCAGAAATGTAACAGAATAATTGTGTGCTCTATCCTATTGTGGTTATTTGTTAAGCAGTCATTTAAAAAAATACAGTGTTTATTGCATGTTAATATGTGTCAATTCCCCACCTGCTCTCTCACCACATTAGGATATTCCATGATGGAAAATAAGTCATGTCATTCATGACAACATTGACCCTTCCACACAAGCAGAGCTAGAAAGGTTGGTGTACATGTCTTGGAAAATTAAAATAACCTCCATGCTGACTCCATTGCTTGCTGCTGGCACATGAAAACTGAAAATCACAGTAGATCATACATGTAAAAAGCCTTCCTCAGTTAAATTTTTTGAAATCTCTGAACAAGTGTCATATAAATTCACCTTATTTCAACATCCCCAAAATATCAACAAATGACACCATCAAGTCAAACCCCAAACCTCATCTAAATCTCATTACTGGGGATGAATGGCCACACAGTTTTGGAGAATCCACAATGATGATATGTCTCTATGTGGAGCCAGAATTATCTCCAAATTTCCCAGTTATTACTATTAAGAGAGACACACCTCCCCACTCCTGACCTGGCAGTTCACCAGAAAGATGTAAAAGCACTAAATGTGTAATAACCAAGTAATGACACTTTGATATAAACAAACAAATTAAGTTACAGGGCCACAAGAACTATTCAAATGTGCATAATTAGACATTTTCAGCACTGTTCCCTCTGTTTTCAAAAGAAAAATAGCAGAAAAATAAATGAAAATATAATTGACTTGAATATTATTAACCAACCTTATCTCCTAAACTCCAATAAGACCACCTCAGTTAAAAACATGCATTCCCTTCAATCTTAATTATTTTTACTGAAGGTGAAATGCTTCATCTAATTTTATGTTTTAATTAAAATTAAATTAATATTTCCTTTCAATATCATGCATATTTTAATCCATGGATACATTGTAATGAAAATGTACATTGAGCTGAATATCACACAGCAACACTATAATGCACCTCAACTTTGGAACAGCTTATGATATCTCCACCAGATTTACTGGCACACTTGCCTGCATGTGAACTGGCATCTTGCTCACCCAGGGTCACTTTGCTCAAAGCCAAAGCTCTGACACTTCTTGGGTCAGGTCAAACATATCTCCCTTCACCTGTTAATCCCTATGAATTTCCCAAGATAAGAGATGGCACACTCCCTACCATGCCCCAACAATTTCATGCTGTCCTGAATGGCTTTAACCAGACAATGATAATCTTTTGAGAGTGAACATGCTTGTCATTTTTCTTCACTGCTGACTCCCCATCAATCAAAATTTCCTGGCCAAAGAAGGCTTCAAAACATTTATTAACTATAATATTAATTCAAGTTAATATGCATGAGATTAACATAGAGATAGTGGATGGCTCTAGGGAGAAATCAGCACTGATTAGCCTAAAACCTCAAACTAAAACCCTCCTTATTTCAGAACTATTACCAGCTAAATCACATAAACCTTTCAACAAAATCTGTTCTGAGTTTAACAGTCGAGGCTTCAGTCCTCTCTAGATTCTTTGTTTAAATCATATTGAACTATGAGAGTGACCACTTGCTAGATCAGAGAATTTCCTCATGTTCACTCCCAACAAGAGCTCCCTCATGCATGTAGTTTTGAATGAGGCCAGAACTTTTAGTCATTTATATGTCTTCCCCATGTGCTGTAGCAGGCAGAATGAAGGAGCTATTGATTGCAGAACTAAAATTAAGGAAAGACTCATGTTGGAGGTGAATTTCTCAGTTCCCTTATCTTGATGCCCAATATGTTGATGCAGGTTGCAAATTGTCTCTTGAATCCCCTAACAAGTTGAATTTAGGGATTTTCTAAGTGTTAGCCTGCTTATTATCACATGGTGAATTCAATTCCTTCAAGGGTCTTCTCTTTTTTCGCATTTTACCAGTAACACCTTAAATCCTCTTATCTATCCAAAATAAATTACTGGATCTCAATACTTGTCTCATTGCACAACTCTGCAGACCCCACCAAAAAAGAGTGCTACTGGTATTATTATATTCTCCAAAATTGATATATTTAAGTCCCATCCCCCAGGACATCAATATGTGGTGTTATTTGAAAATTGCATCATTGCACATGCAATTAAGTTAAAATGAGGTCATACTGGTATAAGGTTTCCCCTAAACCCAATATTACTGGTGACCTTATAAAAATGAGAGGGGGTACACAGACAACCATAAGGAGAAGAGGGAGACAAAAGCCATATGTGGACAGAGGTGGTGATAGAAGTACTGTAGCTACAAATCATCCAACACCAAGGATTTCCAAGAAACCACCAGAAGCTAGGAAGAGCAAGGAAGTTTCTTCCCCCATAGATTTCAGAGGGAGTATTGCCTTGTTAACACCTTGGTTTCAGAATTCTAACTTTCCGAAATCTATTTATGTTTTTTAAAGATATTATGTTCATGGTAATTTGTGTCAATAGCCCTCAGAAGTCAATATAAGGGGTTCTGTAAGTAATAGTTGTGTTGCAATGAACCAAGGTGCCCAGACCCATATGTTAACATGATGGACCATTGTGGTTTTATAATTAACCAGCTCAAGTATCTATCTGACATTTCCATCTGTAAACTGTTGAATTATTGGATGCAAATAAATTTTTCATTTCCACATATTTGTGAATGTCCCATTTCTCTATCATTGATATCTACCTTCATTTTTAGTGGCTAGAGAATATATATTGTATGATTTAAATATTGCATATTTTGATATTTGTTTTGATATAGTCTATCCTGGATAATGATCCATGTGAACTCAAGAAGAATGCATATTCTGTTCTTGTTGGGTGAAGTGTTCTATATATGTCTTTTAAGTCTAGTTGGTTTAGAGCATCATTTAAGTTTTGTATTTCCATATTAATCTTCTGACTAAATGTTCTCTCTATTATTGAAAGTAGTGTACTGAAGTCACCTACTACTAATATATAACCATCAATTTCTCCCTTCAGATCTGTCAGTATTTTCTTCATATATTTTGGTGGCTCTGCTTTTAGATGCATATTTTTTTATAATTGTCCCTTTATTAATGTATACTGACCATCTTTGTCTCTTATAACTGACTTTGACTTAGAATTAATTTAATCTGATATTGGCATAACTTTTCCACCTCTCATTTTTACCAGTTGCTTTGTATATTTTTTTCATCCTTTAACTTTCAACCTATTTGCATCTTTGTATTTAAGGTGAGTCTCTTGCAGAATGTATATATTTGGAACATGCTCTTTTTAATCCATTCTTCCAATCCTTGCCTTTTGACTGGAAAGTTTAATGCATTTACATTTAAACTCACTAGTTATAATGAAGGAATTTATTCAGCAATATTGCTATTTAGCCACTGTATATCTTATTTTTGGGCCCCTCAATTCTTCTGTTAATGCCTACATTTATACTTATTTGAATACTTGCATTGTCCCATACTGTGTGCCTTCTTTTTTCTATCTGGATATATTTATCACATATTTTCCTTTTGATTACAATGGGCTTAAAATTTAACATCCTAAATATATAACTATCATATTAGGTTTGACAGCAACATAACATCAATATCATATACACATACATTCCCTATACTCCTCTGTTCTCCCACCTTTTTGTACTTGTTACCCCTCATATCTTTGTACATTGTATGAACAAAACCATATATTTATCATTAACTTTTATACATTTGCATTTTAGCACTTATAGGAAGTAAGAACTGGAGTTACATATCAAAAAATACTCTACAATAATACTGACATTTATAATTACCCAAAAGATTAGCTTTAATGCAGGTCTTTATTCCTTAATGCCACTTTGGACCACTGTCTTATGTCCTTCCTCTCAGTCTGAAGAACTCCATTTAGCATTGTTTGTAAGGAAGGTCAGCTTTGGTTTATCTAGGAATGTCTTTATTTTCCCTCATTTTTGAAAGAAAGTCTCACAAGATATAAAATTATTGGCTGACAGCTCTTTTCTTTTAGGACTTTAAGTGTTTAAACACATTGCTTTCTGGCCTCCATGTTTTTGTTTTTGTTGTTCATGAGAAATCTGCACTCAACCTAATTAAGACTGCCTTGTATAACAGATTCTTTTTTCCTTCAGCTTTCAAAACTGTTTCTTTGTCTTTTGCATTTGATAGTGTGATCAATATATAACAGGGTGTATTTTTCTTCATGTTTACCCTGTTTTCTGTTCAGTGCATATCATTTGTCTTTACCTTTTCCCCATTTTGGTCAATGTCTTTTCCAGTTTCATTGCTAGCTGGTACTTAATAGTAATCCTTCAGTGCATGATATTGATGTCTGTGCTCATGAACCATTACTCTTGATATTGAAACAGCCTAGTATTATAAGGTGCCTAAAAGTTACCACCTGACAGCCTCTTTGTTGCTCAAATGTGGTCTCTCTCTAAGCTGAACACAGCATATAAATGTGAAAACTTCCCCCCAGCATAGGTCATCACCTAAATTTTATGCTAAGCTCCTTGGAAGGACTGTTTTATCCAACACTCCATCTCCAGAACTAAGTATGTTGCATTTTGCTATCACAAAACACAATTTTATTTTGTAAAGATTGGATCAGAGTTTGAAAACATAACCAGGCCATTTTTCAGTGTAATGAAATATATTTCCAAAGGCCTGAAAGAAGTTAAATATTTGAAAGTTGACTATCATAATGCTAGAGAGACTAAGTACTAGCAACACAACCCTGGCATGCAAATAACATGGCATCCTGTTGGGCAGAATAAATTTTAATTTATTGACAATTTTTTCAAAATAAACCACCCATTTCTACACAGAATTAGTGGTTTTATGAATGCTCAATGAAATAAGGTTTATGTATCACAGCTGATTGCCTCAAAACATCTTCATTTTTCTCATATTGTATTTTATGATCAGTAGTCCTGTATAACTTAAAATCCAAAAAATTTAAGGAGATATTTTGGAATCACATGGAGCCATAATATTTTAAAAGAAAAACATTGCTATTATATAGAAAAAAACATGAATGGCCAATATTTCAAATATTGACTAAGTAACATTAAAAGTGAGGAGGAAGTTATTTAAGTGCATACTATATTCCCTGACTTCATATATCCAGTATCATTGCCATGATTTCTGGTAGTGTTATTAGCTGTTCAAATCCTATAACATATATATGTTTTAAATTTTATTGATGTGTGATTTTTTTTTTTATTTTAAAAGATGCTTAGATTACATAAAAGTTACTCAAAAATTACAGGGATTCCCCTGTTCCCCACCTCCCACACCTCACATAACATCCCACATAAACATCTTTCATTAGTGTGGCACATCACCTGCAATGCATATACACATCCTGGGGCTTTGCCACTAAGCATGGACCATAGATCACATTGTAGACAACACTCTCTCCCACACAGTTCTCCATGTTATATGCTGATATAAAATGGTCTATATCTGTCATTGTAATGTCATTCAGAATAATTCCCAAGTCCTGAAAAACCACCTGTATTACAACTGCTTTACCTTTCCCTGGCCCAAAAGTGTCCAGTGGCCACTGGCTCAACCTCACTGTTGTACTTTCTTCCATTGATGAATCACATTATGTGTACAACAGAATACCATTAAGTCCATTCTAGTCCGTAGATCTTCCCCCAATCCTGAGGAGTTTGGGATGGTGATGCCCACTCGACATCCAAGTGAGAGGAGTCTTATATCCCATGGATACAGTGGATGGGATTATCCTGCCTACAGCTGCAGGCTCTCTCCATTCCCTGGCATGGCCATTGTCCATCATCGTCTCCTCAGCAGGAGACTTGGGTGAGTGCATTGAGCTGTAGAGTACGGTTGCAGCTCCACTGAGATTCCAGGCACAGCTGGCACATGGGCAGGCCAGAGTCTCCAGTCTCTCAAAGTACACCTACAAACTCCAACATCACATAAGGTTTGAATAGAAGGGACTGATGGACCATGTGCAGGGAGGACTTATTTGAGTCCAACTCTGTCACTCTCAGGAGCATAGATTTCTGAATAGAGCCCACTGATAAGGTGTCAATCTCTAGGGCTATCCCCCCTTATATAGGACCTGGGTGTCTCCAGAGCCCTCAGGAGCCCCTCTGTGTGGGGTGATATCCACTCTGGTGTTCTATGAGATCCTACTGAGGTGTGTATAAGCGTAACCTCTGGGATGACCTTCTGACTCTCTTTGAAGTCTCTTAGCCAAATGAACTCATTTGTCTTTGCATTGTCCCCCTTATAGTCAAGGTTTTTTCCAGTCTTGTTTCCAGTTGGCACTTGGTATTAATCCCTCGTTGCCAGGGAGGCTCATCCCTGGGAGTCATGTCCCACAGTGGGGGGAAGGTAATGCATTCGTATGCTGAGTTTGGCTTAGAGAGAGGCCACATTTGAGCAACAAGGAGGCTCTCAGATGACAACCGTTAGGCACCTCATAACAGTAGGCCAAGTTTCAATTACAAGAGCAAAGACTCATAAGGCTAGTCATCAATAACAAGAACCCAACAGTGGGCCATCCTCTTTTGCCAGACACTGCCCCTGCACTCAGGGGACTGTTGCTGCTCCCTTGGAGAATGTGGCAGAGTTCTCCAGGCTGGGAATTCAGTATTCCCTCATTTATTGAGTGATTGTATACCCACCATGACCATACCCCATTCCTTGATCATTTAAACAATTTTATATATCTTTCATGTATATTTAGATGAACTTATTCCCATGAATCCCCCATCACAGACACCCCCCACCAATGATCCTCTGCAGCCCCCATTGTAACCCTTCTGTGATCTAAACCTTCCTTGAAGATGAAGCCCATATAAAAAACAAATACAATTAATGGGAAAATGAAATAATAATGATAAGCTTAAATGCAAGAGATAAAATACAAGGAAACTCAGAAAAAAAGAACCAAAAATAAAATATAATTAATGGCTTGGGGCATTCAAAAAAAATGGGAAAAAAAAAAACTTTAAATTATTTTTTATTTTTATTTTTTCTCCTTTTATCACTGCATTATCGGATGTCCAGTGTGTACCATGACACCTTCCCCCTCTCATTCCCCCATGTCTCCCAAATTTTCATTTAGTTTTCAAAGAAGTTTTAGGTCACAGCAGAGTCACACACGGAATACAAAAAATTCCCATATACCCAACCTCGCTCCCCTTTCCCCACCCCATATTAAAGCCTTTTTTGTGTGTGTGTGTGTATGGTAGCATTGTTATAAATGTTATACAGATAGTGAAACATAGCTACTAAACATTGTCAATGGTTTACAGTATAGTTTACAACTTAGACGGTACAGTTTAATAATTTTTGATGACATTTACCATGTCCTGTGTCCATTACTGTAAGGTAATGAAAAACATTTCCCATGACCACTAAATACCCCGGTAGATCTTTTTTGTTCCTTCTTCCCCATCCCCCTGGGGCATATGACACTCCCCTGTCTTGATTCATGGGATGACAAGATTCATAGTTACATGCCCTGGGTATTCTGACCTGCCCTTCCTTCTCTACCCACCTGTTAACTCTGCATGACAAAACCCAGTAATATCACTACCCACCTGCCCTATCCTTCAATATGCAACTATAGACTATCACTTTACCATAGAATATGTCCATATGAGTGATGGCTCACAAGCTACTCTTCTCTTTTTCTCCCTTGTTAACTTGTCTTTCAGACATGGTTCTCAGAGACTGCTCACTTTCCTCAATTCAAATGAGGGAAATCATATACTGTCCATCCTGCAATGCCTGGCTTGCTTCACTCAAAATAAGGTCTTCAAGATTCATCCAAGTTATTACATGTGTTAGCAGTTTATTCCTTCTAAAAGCTGAGTAATATTCCATTGTATGTATGTACCACATTTTGCTTATCCATTCATCTGTTGATGGACACCGGGGCTGATTCAAACTTTTGGCAATTGCGAACAATGCCGCTATGAACATTGGTGTGCATATATCTGTTCATGTCTTTGGTTTCAATTCTTCTGGGTATATAACCAGTAGTGGAATCACTGTATCATATGGAAGATCTATTGTTAGTTTTCTGAGGAATCACCAAAGTGTACTCCACAGTGGCTGGACCATTCCACAATCCCACCAGCAGTGGATGAGGGTTCCTATTCCTCCACATCATCTCCAACACTTATAGTCTGCTGTTTTTTAATAGCTGCCATTCTGATGGGTGTAAGATGGTAACTCATTGTAGTTTTGATATGCATTTCCCTAAGAGCTAGCAATGTCAAGAATTTTTTGAGGTGCTTTTTAGCCATTTGTATTTCTCTCTTGGAGAAGTGTCTTTTAAGGTCACTTGCAATTTTTAAATGGGTTGTTTTTCTTATTATTTTCGAGTTGTAGGATTTCTTAACATATGCAGGATATTAGGCTCCTATCAGATATATGGTTGCCAAATATTTTCTCCCATTGGGTAGGCTGCCTTTTTATTTTCTCAATAACGTCCTTTGAGGTGCAGAAGTTTTTAATTTTGATGAGATCCCATTTATCTATTTATTCTCTTTCAGCTCGTGCTTTGGGTGTGAAGTTCATGAAACCATTTCCTATTACAAGGTCCTGTAGATGCTTCGCTACATTATCTTCCAAGGTCTTCATGGTTTTGGCTGTTATATTTAGATCTTTGTTCCAACTTGAGTTGATTTTTTTTTAAGGTGTGCGATGGTATTCTTCTCTCATTCTTTTGGATATGGATATCCAGTTCTCCAAGCATGACTTGTTAAAGAAGCCATTCTCTCACATCTGAGTGGGCTTGGTGGCCTTGTCGAATATCAGATGACTGTATATGCGATGATCTATATCAGAACTCTCAATTCACTTCCATTGGTCAGTAGGTATTTACTTGTGCCAATACCATGCAGTTTTGATCATTGTAGCTTTGTAGTATATTTTAAAGTCAGGTAATGTGATACCTCCAACTTCATTTTTTTTTCCAACATGTCTTTGGTTATTTGGGGCCTATTACCTCTCCAAATATATTTTGTGGTTACCTTTTCCAGTTCCTTTAAAAATACAGTGTTGATTTTTATTGGGTTTGCATTAAATTTGTAGATTAGTTTGGGTAGGATAGACTTCTTGATGATGTTTAGTCTTCCTTTCCATGAAGAGGGAATATTTTTCCATTTATTTAAGTCTTCTTTGATTTCCTTTAACAGTGTTTTGTAGTTTTCTGCATATAGTCCTTTACATCTTCAGTTAAATTTAATCCTATGTATTTGATCCTTTTAGTTACTATTGTAAATGGTATTTTTTTCTTGATTTCCTCCTCAGATTGCTCATTAATGGTGTAGAGAAATGCTGCTGATTTTTAAGCATTGATCTTACAGCAGCAATATTACTGAACTCCTTTATAAGTTCTAGAAGCTTTATTGTAGATTTCTCAGGGCTTTGGATGTATAGGATCATGTCGTCTGCAAATAATGAATTTTTTACTTCTTCTTTTCCAATCTGGATGCATTTTATATCCTTTTCTTGCCTCAGTGCTAGAGCAAGTACTTCTAAGACAGTGTTAAATAAGAGTGGTGATAGTGGGCATCCTTGTCTTGTTCCCGATGTCAGAAGGAAGGCTTTTAGGATTTCACCATTGAAGATGATGTTAGCTTTGGGTATTTCATATATACCCTTTATCATATTCAGAAAGTTTCCTTCTATTCCAATTTTTTGCAGTGGTTTTATCAGGAAACAGTGCTGTATTTTGTCAAATACATTTTCTGCATCTCTAGAGATGATCATGAGATATTTTTCTTTCAATCTGTTTATGTTGTGTATTACATTGATTGATTTTCTTATATTGAACCATCCTTGCATAACCGGGATGAAACCCATTTGGTCATGGTGTATAATCCTTTTGATATGATGTTGAATGCTTTAGCAAGTATTTTGTTGAAGATTTTAGCATCTAGGTTCATTAGAGAAATTGGTCTGTAATTTTCCTTTCTTGTGGTACCTTTGTTTCCTTTTGATATTAGGGTAATTTTGGCATCATAGAATGAGTTAGGCAACATTCCTTCTTCTTTAATTTTTTGGAAGAACTTAAGCAGAATTGGTGTTAGCTCTTTCTGGAATGTTTGGTAGAATTCAGCTGTGAAGCCATCTGGTCCTGGGGTCTTCTTAGTTGGGAGGTTTTTGATGACTGAGTCTATCTCTTTACTTGTAATTGGACTGTTGAGTTCATCAATTTCTTCTTTCATCAATGTAGACTGTTTGTGAGTTTCTAGAAACTTGCTCATTTCCTCTAAATTATCATTCTTGTTGGCATATAATTTTTCAAAGTATCCTCTTATGATACTCTTTATTTATGTGGGGTCAGTAGTGATATCAACTTGGTCATTCCTTATTTTGTGTATTTGCATCTGCTCTCCCTTTTTCTTTGTTAATCTGGCTCAGGGTTTGTGAATTTTATTGATAATATCGAAGAACAAGCTTTTGGTTTTGTTTATTGTTTCTAGTGCTCTCTTATTCTCTATTTCATTTAGTTCTGTTCTAATCTTGGTTATTTCCTTCTTTCTACTTCCCTTTGGTTTAATTTGTTGATGTTTTTGGAATTCCTCCAAGTGTGCAGTTAGGTCTTCAATTTTAGCTCTTTCTTTCTTTTTTTTAAATATATGTATTTATGGCTATAAACCTCCCTCTCAGGACTGCTTTCACTGCATCCCATAGGTTTTGATACGTTGTGTTGTCATTTTCATTAGTTTCAAGGTAGTTACTGATTACTTTTGAGATTTCCTCCTTGACCCACTGTTTGTCTAAAAATGTGTTGTTTAACTTCCATATCCTTGTGCCTAACCTGTTTCTCTGTCCCTAAGTGATTTCCAATTTCATTCCGTTCTGGTCAGAGAAATTACTTTGTATAATCTCAATCTTTCTGAGTTCACTGAGATTTGTTCTGTGGCCTAGCATGTGGTCGATCTTGGAGTATGATCCATGTGCACTCGAGAAGAATGTAAATCCTGCTGTATTTGGATGTAGTGTTCTGTATATGTCTATTAAATCCAGGTCCTCTAATGTATTGTTGAGAGCCTGTGTTTCTTTATTGATTCTCTGTCTACATGTTCTATCTAATGATGATAATGGCGTATTAAAATCCTCCGCTTTAATTGTAGAGGCATTTATTTCTCCACTTAGTTTTTCAGAGTGTGTTTCATGTATTTTGAGCACCCCATTAGGTGCATAAATGTTTATGATTATTCTCTCTTCTTGAGAGATTACCCCTTTTACTAATATATCATGTCCATCTTTGTCTCTTACAATAGTTTTGCATTAAAAGTCTATTTTGTCTGATATTAGAGTAGCTACTCCTGCCCTTTTTTGGCTGTTGTCAGCTTGTAAAATTGTTTTCCAGCCATTCACTTTCAGCCTCCTTGAATCCCTGGGTCGAAGGTGGGATTCTTGTTGACAGCATATAGATGGATCATATTTCCTTATCCATTTTACCTATCTGTGTCACTTGATTGGTGAGTTTAACCCATTAACATTCAGTGTTATTACTCACAATGAATTTGTTACTTCAGCAATTTTTTCTTTGGGTTAATGTAGGTTATATGTTGTTTTGTTTCTGTTTTTGTCTTTTTAGTTGTTTTTAAACTCTGCTCCAACTCTCTCTCCTTTGTTTTTTTCCTTTCAACTTGTGGAACTTCCTTTAGTATTTATTGAAGTGCAGCTTTCTTATTGGCATACTCTCTTAATTCCTGTTTATCTGTGAATATTTTGAACTCTTCATCATTTTTGAATGCCAGTTTTGCTGGATAGAGAATTCATGGCTGGAAATTTTTTTCTTTAATACTTTGACTATGTCTTACCACTGTCTTTTTGCCTCCATGGTTTCAGCTGAGAAATCAGCATTTGATCTTATTGTGCTTCCCTTGTATGTGATGGTTCTCTTTTTTCTTGCTGCCTTGAGTATTTTCTCTTTGTCTTGAGCATTGGACATTTTGACAAGTATATGTTTTGGAGTTGGCCTGTTGGGTTTCATACTCTTTGGGGGCGCACTGTGCTTCCTGAATCTGCACATCCATCTCTCTCAATAGGTTTGGGAAGTTTTCAGCCATTATTTCCTTCAATACTCCTTCTGTTCCCTTTCCCTTCTCTTCTCTTTCTGCAATGGCCATAAGGCATTTGTTTGTGCATTTTGTGTTGTTGGTTAAATCCCTGAATCCCTGCTGGATTTTTTCTCTTTTTATCTATCTCTTCTGCTATCTGTTTGATTTCAAATGTGTTTTCTTCCACATCAGTAATTCTTTCTTCTGCCTGTTCAAATCTGCTATTATGTGAATCCACAGTCTTTTTTATTTCTTGCATTGTGCCATTGATCATCATCATATCTATTATCTTTTTATGCATATTTACAATTTCTTCAGTATATTCTCCCAGCGTCTTCTTTATATCCTTAATCATTTCCTTCACTTCTTTAAGTTGGTCCATGATATTAGTTTGGAAATCTTTGATTAGTTGTTCAATGTTCAGCATCTCTTCCTCGTTTTTAGTTTGTTCATTGGACTAGTCCATATATTCCTGTTTCTCAGTGTGGTTTGTAGTCTTTTGTTGCCCTCTAGTCATCATTTTATATTGATGGGTTTATTCAGTTGATTAGTTTTTCTCTCTGCTGTAGAGTTTTATTTAGCTGGTGGTTTGGCATTTGTGTTAAGTTTTCTCTTTGACACCTTTTCTTCTTATGTAATTTCCTTGCTTCTTTCTATGTTCCCTTGAAGGCAAAGAATTAGGGCCAGAAGAATCAAAAGATGTGAGAAAGGAGAAGGATAATAGTAATATTGATAAAAGTTAGAAGAGGGGCTGTATAAGATTTAGTGAAATGAATATTTAACTCATGTAGGTAGTGTAGAGTAATAGGTAAAAAAAATGGAGTACCTACAATGGAATGGAAAATCAAATAGAAGGATATATATATAATGATTTAGAAGGCTAGAATGATGAGGAGGGAGAGAAAGAGTGAAGAAAGTCCTGAATGTAAAAAGTTAATATTAATTTTAAAAAAATGAAAACAGAAAAGATAGAATGGAAATTGATACCCTTAAGTTGTGAGATAATGAAAAAATGTGGTGTGTATGAACTACAACAGAAAGCAGAAGCCAGAAAGATGACAGAAGGGGAAGAGAAAGCTTGGGAGGCAAAATTAATATAGACAGAAAATTGAAAATCACTGAAGAAGCAACACAGCAAAAAGAGACATGGTAACAGCACCTAATTAAAAAGAAAAAAAAAGTAGGTAAAAAGAAGGGGGGAGGAAAGAAGAAAGAAAAGAAAGAGAACAAATAAACAGAGAAAAACCAAGCTGTGGCAGCCATCAACGGAGGTGCTTAGCTCTTGTCAAGAGCAAAATCGTGACAAGGTCCGTGGCTGGTTAAGAAGGGATCAAGGATACCCGACTTGCAGAGGAGAGCTAAGCACTTCAAGACTTGGAGCCTAATTTTACCCTGTTTATACTCTTACAAAGGCCATTTTTAAGCTCCTTGAGAAATATGCCTCATCGGGCGCTGGACTGGTTAGTCAATAACGGACAACTGGACCCCCTCTCTCTCTCTTTCTGTGGCAAAGCCGCTGGGTCAACCTAAGACAGGGGCCTGGCCAATTGCTGCCATGGTTTCCAATGACGGGTAAGATCCAGCAGCCGTTTAGCACGGTCCTGACCTAAGACAGGCACAGTCCCCCCAAATATCATCGAGGCCTCTATTTCTCCCAACAGCTTAATCATAATGTTTTACAATGATGCTTT
>JAQZBX010027461.1:17768-28420 GCA_029593785.1 Cabassous unicinctus | reverse complement strand
TGTTCCTGACTGAGCCAGCCACCCGTGCAAAGGCCCTGAGGCAGGAAAATGCTCCCCCTCTTGGAGAACAGCAAGGAGCCAATGGAGCTGGAGTGTAGCGAGGGAAAGAAAGGGATGGGAAATGTGGGCCAGGGGTCATCGGGGTCAGATCACGGAGGGCCTTGGAGGCCTGGAAATGGGTTTGGACTTTATTCTTGGTGTGAAGGGTTTGGAGCAGGAGCGTGAGGTGACCTCGCTCACATTATAGCAGGAACCCGCTGGGTGCTGTGGGGACAAGGGTAGAAATAGACCAGGTAGGGCCTGTCTGCACATACTCAGTTAATGTCCTCAACCAGAACCCCAGTTTTGCCCAAGAGGAAATGGAGGACCAGGGAAGGGAAGGGGAGCCACATTCCTAAACCCCACGTTGGGGTGCCCCTTCCCCACCCCTGCTGGCAGTTACTGCAGCTCTCCTGGCCCTCTGGCCCCTTTGCTCCCCTCCCTGGGTGGCCTGGTGGAGTGACCTGTCATCCTGCTGGCGGCTCCCAGCCTGGGGGTGGCGTCTCTGGCTCTGGGTTGCATCAGGTAGCCCTTTTGCCTACAGGTTTAAGTCTTATCCTCCAAATGAGTCTTTATCAGGAATAAAGGTGATGTTTGGGCCTCAGATGCTGACCATTTTGTCTTATCTCAATTGGCTCAAGAAGAGCTGAGCCCCCGCCAGATACCAGAAGCACCTGCAGAGGCCTGTTCTCCGCAAACACCCGGCCAAGCCCTTGCTGGTACTAGTATGGACCAGGATCCCTCGAGAGTCTCTGGTTCATCTCATGCCGTGGCCCAGACCTGAGCCATCCTGGGGCCTCGTGGTCCCCAGTCGCTGGTCTCTGCCAGCCCACACCTCTGTCGCTGCCCGGTGACAAGGGTACTCCCACATTGCTCCTGCCCCCGGGTCCTCCTGAAGGAAACGCCAGCCCACGGGTGGGCAGACACCTCTGCTCAGGTCTCTAACAGCGGACTTGGCTGTGACACTTACCAAGACGGTGCTAAAGGCCCAGGGAAACCACCCCTGCCCGCTGGAACCAGCTCCTCCCTGGCCAGAGTCCAGGGCCCTCAGAGACAAGCTGGGAGAGAGGAGAAGCCCCTCTGTCCTGGCCCGCAGCGGGCCTGAGCAGGAGCTGCCTGTTCCGGGTGACAAGGCCAGGAAAATTCCCTTAGGAATCCAGGCGAACAAGCCGCGCTTGGGCAGGCGCCCGGGTCTCGGGTCGGCGGCCTGTTCACATGGCTCACTCTCCGGCTCTTGGGTCGGGGCACAGCGATAGCCCCCCACCCAGGGAGCAGGTAGTGTGGCCAGGTCCCGGCTGTGCTGGGATGCCCCGGGTCCAGGGGGACGCGGGCCAGAGGCGGGGCCTCGCCAGGCAGAGTGAGGGGCAGTCACGCTCGGGGCAGGGGCACCAGAGCGAGGGGGCCGCGCGGCCGTCGGCGGCAGCTCACACGCCTGCACGCGGGGGCCCTGCACGCGCGGCCCTGCGCCCGCCTTGGCCCTGAGCCTGCCTGCGTTGTTAAAAACACTGCTAAGGCAAGGCCCGCCTCGGAAACTCTGGACGCGTGCGTGGTGTCGGTGCGCCCTCTGCCGGCGACCAGCGGCACAACACATTCTCGGTGCTTCCCAAAGCAGGAAAATCACCCGAGCACAATAATTGTAAAATTAATCTGCAAGTTAATATGTTGCCATATTTGCTTCATCACCTGTCTCTCCAAAGAAAAGCTTTTAAAAATCCAGTCATCTGCTGCTTACACAAGACACAGCTAAAGCAAAACCATGTGGAAAAGTGAAAACTAATAGGATTCAAAAGTCATTTGCTCGTGTTTATTGTGGCGTTCAAATTCTAGGTTCAGAAAAGGGGCGGGGGGAGCACCTGAAAAATGAAAGAGGATTAGCCCTGGTCTAGATGATGTGAAGACTCCCTTACGGTGTCCACACACTACTGGCCTCCCCAGTCAGTTCTGTTTGATTAATAGCTCACATTTCCCAGGCTTCTCAGCTTATTCGTTACCCAGTGCAGAAGATGCACAGAATGAATTTGTTGTCAGAATCAGATAGTCGGTAACTTGAGGTGGAATCCTAGAGGTGAATTCCCTGTCTCTAGCCTTTGTTCCCACATTACAGATGGCCCAACTGATAAAAAGCACATTGAACATTGCCTGGTGGATAATTTGGTAAAGTGAGGTGTGGACCATTGTTA
This sequence comes from Cabassous unicinctus, assembly GCA_029593785.1. Lineage (NCBI taxonomy): Eukaryota > Metazoa > Chordata > Mammalia > Cingulata > Chlamyphoridae > Cabassous > Cabassous unicinctus. Next base: position 26,201 of record JAQZBX010027461.1, on the reverse strand, counting down.
TTTTTTTATTTTATATTTTAATTTTGGGGGGACCTTTGTTCTTGGCCAGGCTCAGGCTCAATGCTCTATTCATGCTTTGGACTAGTACCTGTTTGGGGTGGGGGTGGGGGTTGGCACAGGGAGTGTTGAGGTCCCTGGATAAACGAGACTCTAAATACTGCGTAGTATCTTATGACAGATACGAACATTAAAAAAATCCCAGTCACTCTTTCATCAAAAGGACATCTCTAATGCTGAAGTAGCATAAATAGAAGATGTAGCCTGATATAGTTTGTGTGCTCAATATTGTGTTTTTTCCACATATCAGACACTGGTTTTGCTTCTTTATGTGTTACTGGCATCTTTCTCTGCCTATTTTCTTTGGACCACCCTCTTCCAATAAAACCTAGTGAAATTATGTTACTGTTATTAGTCTTTCCTCGGCGGTCTGGAGTTTTAACTGTGCTAAACCTAGTTGACCAAAGAAATACTCTGGAAGCACTTTTTGTCAGTGCCTCTTCATCTGTTCAGACTTTGTTTATTCAACTTTTAAATCAGTTTGTACCCTCTAAAATCATCACTCAAATAAGCGTGCTCTTAAATGAAAAAAAAAAAACAAAAAACAAATCCACACCATTTTGTGCAGAACTCGATCCTTTGAAATTATCTACTCTTTCCAAATTCTTACTGTGGAGTTTTTAATGAGCATTTCGTATGAGGAAAGCATCAGGGACTGATGTGAAATCATTTCGGGCAATAATTTTAAACATTTTAAATGAATCTTATTGCTGCTGCCGAGTGTTTTTCTCTTGACTTTATGTGTTTTGCACACATCAAAATTGCAGTATTTAGAGCAAAGATTCTACATAATTCACATATGTGAGCAGCGTCACTGACTCCTACTTCAGTGCTCAGTCCATCTACCCACCCAGAGGGGCTCAGTAAACCTCCCAGACTGAGGTGAGGCTCATCCTCTAGGCTCCTGCTCCGTCGTCTCTTCATGCTGTATACTTGGGTAAGGAAATGAACGGTGCTTTGCATTGCAGTTAGAGCTTTGTCTCACCTGCATCCTAATCACAGACACACACTCTGCGTGCCAAGCACTATGCTAAGTGCATTCGTTGCACGCATCTTAGTTCTTTGCAACGATTTCCAGAAGTCGGGATTATTGTCCTCACTTTTCACAGATGAAGTCAGCGAAGTGAAGGAGTTTTGCTTCCAACAGGATGGTCTGTATGAAAGATTAAATATCCTAAAAAGTCCACTACAATCCAACTAGATTCTGGATAAATTACCAGCATTTTATGTGCATTGCTGAGCTCACAAGAGAGTAAAGGAAGCCGTGAAGACTCACACACGCGAAGGAATGATGAACCGAAACCAGAATCGTGAACAGTAGCAAGAACTGGGAGCTGTGGCTGCCCTGGTGGTAAAGGCTGAAAACAAGAGCCAAGAGCTTCAGTGACTAAACCAGGAGGGAATGAGAGGCCCTCGAAAGGGGGGGGCATGGACCCTCTGCTTCAGCCTGGGCCCCTCGAGGGTGGCTCCCTCCTTTGTGAGAGCCGCCTAGAAGGAAGCCTGCTGGCCGGTGAAGGGAGCTAGGAGCCCAGGAGCCCTCACAGGGCAAGTGGCAACGCTGGTGCTGACGGGAAGGAAGCGGTCTTTGAGGATTCACAACCAAGTGCCCACACTTACGTGGCACAGGAGCTCCAATTTATTCAAAGATGTGAGGGAAGTCCCCAGCAAAAAAAGTAAATGTAAGTGCTCTCTCGTTAGTACAGCATTGCCCCTGTGGTTCCTGGTAGAAGCTAAAAGAAACCCTCTGTAGAGGAAAGCACTCAGTCCTATCTCAGGCCCTTCAGGTTCCTCCTAGATTAAGTTCAACCCAAACCAAGTCCATACACATATGCAATTACAAGATACGCAAGGAAACAAGCCACCATGAGTAAATGTCAGTAGAAACAGCCATCAGCTGATTTGGATCTCCCAAGAACTTTAGATAGTAACTTTACTAGATATAACTAGTTTAAAAAGGATATGAGAAAAAAAAAGAAAAAAAAAACACAACAAAAGTATGAGGGAAGCGGATGTGGCTCAAGAAGTTGAGTGCCCACCTACCACACGGGAGGTCCCGGATTCAGTTCCTGGTGCCTCCTAAAGAAGATGAGGGGAAGCAGATGTGGCTCAAGCGACTGGGCTCCCGTCTACCATATAGGAGGTCCAGGGTTCAATTCCTGGGGCCTCCTGGTGAAGGCAAGCTGGCCTGTGCGGCGAGCTGGCCCGAGCAGAGAGCTGGCCCGAGCAGAGAGCTAGCACAGCAAGATGACACAACAAAAAGGCACACAGAAGAAAGACTATAAGAGGCACAGCAGACCAGGGAGCTGAGGTGGCGCAAGAGATTGAGCACCTCCTTCCCACTCCGGAAGATCCCAGGATCTGTTCCCGGTGCCACCTAAAGAGAAGGCAAGCAGACACGGAAGAATACACAGCAAATGGACACAGAGAGCAGACGGGGAGGGGGGCGGGAAATAAAATAATATCTAAAAAAAATAAAATGAAAAAATGAAGATGAGCAAGGCAGCGGACTGGTGCAGCAGGATGACGCAATGAAGGGACACAATGAGGAAAGACAGTGAGAGACACAACAAGCCAGGAACGGAAGTGGCTCAAGCGATTGGGCGCCTCCCTCCCACATGGGAGCTCCTGGGTTTGGTTCCCGGTGCCTCCTAAAAAGAAGACAAGCACACAATGAACAGGCGCAGAGAGCAGACAGCGAGCGCAAACAACGGTGGGGGGGGGGCAGAAATAAATAAAATAAACTTTAAAAAAAAAGTGTATGAGTCTTCTGCTTCCAGCCTTGGTGGAAACATTAGCACTGGGCTAGCCCTTCTGCTATAAACAACAGAAAACTGGGCAAAATTAATGAACCAAGTATTTCCAGGCACTGGACAACAGCCACCAGAAGACTGAGGGTCTCTTAGAGAAAGGAAACCACAAGTCACGCGCAGTTTCCTCCTGGAGTCATCACTACACCCTGGCAGAGGGAGGGAACCCTCAGCAGAGCACACTGATAAGCTCTAGCTAGACAAATCAGGAAAAGAGAGGAAACACAAGTTACCGATTTCAGGAACGAAAGGGGGGCACGTCTCTGCAGATTCTACAGCTATTGAGAGGATAATTAAGGAATATCATGAACACCTCTATACCAACAAATCCAACTTAAAAATGGACAAATGCCTGGAGAGCCACATATTACCAAAAGTGAGACAAGCAGGAGAAACAGAAAAAAAAAAGAATAGCCTTGTATCTGTTAAAGAAATTGAATTCAATATTTTAAAAATTCCCACAAAGAAAAATTTAGTTCCAGATGACTTTACTGGTGGAATCCTATCTAACATTTAAGGAAAAAATAGTACCAATCTTATACAATTATTTAAAAGAATGCAGATGAGGTGGGAACACTTCAAAATTATTCTGATACCAAAACCAGGCAAAGACATCACAGTAAAACAAAAACATAGTGCAAGATCCCTCATGAACATAGACACAAAAGTCCTTGAAGTATTAGTAAACTGGGTCTAGCAATATATACAAAGAGTAATATATCAAGATTGAATAAGTGTGAATGTCAGGAATGTAAAGATGGTTTAACATTCAAAAATCAATCACTGTAACTCACCTATATTAGATGAAAAAAATATCCCCTCCCCAAAAAAACCCTCACAAACAAACCATATGGTCATCTTAATAGATGCAGAAAAAAGTATTTGACAAAATTCACCACCTACGTATGATGAAATAAAAACTCTCAGCAAATGAGAGTAGAAGGCAGCTTCTTCAACCTGAAAAAGGGCATCTACATAAAAGCAACAGCTGACAACATTCATGATGGTGGAAGACTGACACTTACCCAAGATCAGGAACAAGACAAGAATATACATTTTTACCACTTCTATTCAATATTGTGCTGAATGTCCTAGCCAGTTCCATAAGACAAGAAAATAAGTGAAATGCTTAGATAATGGAAAGGTAAAGGTAAAATTATCTCCATTCACAAATAGCACAACTGTGCATTAGAGAATTTGACAAGGTTCTAGTCTACGTGGTTACTATACCACAATCAGCTGTGTTTGTATATTATACAATGAAGAATCTAAAAAAATGGAGTTTCAAAAACACTCATTTACAATAACATACAAATACACAAACTATTTAGGGATACATTTCAGAACATGTGTGTTAGAGCAGCACACTGAAAACTGAGACCTATGTAAGTGAAGAAATAAACCATGTTCCTGGATTGGAAGACTCACTATTGTTAGCATGTACATTCTCCCCCAAATGATCTATAGATTCAATTTAATCCCTATCAAGATTTTTGAAATTGACAAAGTGATTCCAAAATATATATATGAAAATGCAAACACACACAATTAGAATAAGCAAAACAATTTGGAAAAAGAACAAAGTTGTAGGACTTATACTACTTGATTTCAAAGTTCTATAAAGCTACAGTGATCAAGAGATTGTGTTATTGGTAGTAAGGATAGATGTATAAATCAGTGCAACAGAACACAAAGCAGAGAATCAAGTACTAGACCCACATGTCTAGTCAAACTGAGGCCCATCAATGCACCAAGGTACTTCAATGGAGAAAAGAATGGCTTTCCAACAAGTGTTTCCTTATACTGTTCTATACGAAAAAAAAACCTCTCCTGCACATCATAACACACGATAAAATAACTTGAAATGGAACTTAGATCTAGAAGTTTAAGCTATAACCATAATACTTCTTGGGGAAAAAAACATGGGAAAAAATAATTGTGACCTTGGGGTTAGCAAAAAGCTTTTAGACAGTGTGCAAAAGCACTACCCATGAAAGAAAAAAAAGATAAATCCAAATTAATAAAAGTTAAAATATTTTGCTCTTGAGAAAATGTAAAGGCAAGACTCAGACTAGAAGAAAATATTTGCAAAGGATTTGTATCCAGAATTTATAAGAAGCTTTCTCAACTCAAAAGTGAGAAGGCAAACAACGCATCAAAAAGGGGATTTTTCTGTAAACCCACAACTCCTCTAATAAAAAAGAAACATTGATGTATGAACAAATACTGCATGCATATGGATTAGGAAGCAGGAAACAGGGATAAAAGGAAGCTGCCTGATTTACTGGGATAAGATTGTTGGTGAAGGTGTTCTTTTTGTTAACATGACCATAATGTTGTTTGTATGATAAATGACAACATAATCCCCACTTCTAGTTATAAAGGAGCCATAAAGAGAACATCAAGATAAAATCTCCTCTCTTGGGCTGCAATTGCCCGAGAAACCAGAAGCAGGGTGGAAACTGGTGGAAAGATTCAGCTACCCAAGATGAGCACGGTACACTTCATGCCCCTGGACCTCCAATCTGGTTTGTAGAAAACCTAGAAGGGAAACTAGTGTCATGCTCAGGAGATCACTAGCATTTTGGTATAGTTCATAACTGCTTGTTTTCATATGTATCCTTATGATTTCTTATAAAATTGCTATACACACTGTTTTATAATCATTTCCACTTAATATATTACATCATCATTATTTCCCAACAGCATTAAATACTCTTATTCATATACTGAATCATCTTTAATGGTAGGAAAAAAACGAACTAAAATTGATCCAAGGCCTAAACATAAGAGCTAAAATTATAAAACTCTTAGAAGGAAACATAGGTGTAAATCTGCATGATCTTGGATTAGGTAATGATTTTGTATATTGACACCTAAATCACAAGCAACCAAATAAAAAATAAATAAATTGGACTTCATCAAAATTTTAAACTTTTGTGCTTCAAAGACACCACTGAGAAAGTAAAAGGAACCCACAGAATGGGAGAAAATATTTACAAATCACTTTCCTGATAAGGGTCTAGTATCCAGAATATATAAAAACACAACTCAACAATAAAAATACAAATAACCTAATTTAAAAATGGATGAAGGGTCTAAATAGACAGTTCTCCAGAGAAGATATACAAATGGCCAATAAGCAAATGAAAAGATGCTCAACATCATTAGCCATTAGAGAAATGCAAATCAAAACCACAATGAGACACCACTTCATATCCAACAGGGTGACTAAAATAAATATGACAGACAATAGCAACTGCTGGGGAGGGTGTAGAGAAACTGGAACCCTCATTGATCACTGGTGGGATTGTAAAATGGTACAGCTTCCTTGGAAAACAGTTTGGCAGTTCCTCAAAGAGTTAAATATTGAATTACCATATGACCCAGCAATTCCACTCTTAGGTATATATCCAATAGAAGAGAAAGTATATGTTTATGCAAAAACTTGTACAGAAATGTTCAGAGCAGACTTATTCATAGTAGCCACAAAGTGGAAACAACCCAAACGTCCATTAACTGATGAATAGATAAGCAAAATGTAGTATATCCATACAGTGGAATATTATTTGGCAATAAAAAGGTATGAAGTACTGATACAACATTAATGAACTTGAACCTTGAAAACGTTATGCTAAGTGAAAGAAGCCAGCATAAAAGGCCACATAGTGTGTGAAATGTCCAGAATAAGTAAATCCATACAGTCAGATAGTAGATGAGTGGTTGCTAGCACCTGGGGGAAGGGGAATGGGGAGTGACTGCTAATGGGTATGGGGTTTCTTTTTGGGGTGAAATGTTCTGGAATCAGATAGTGATGATATTTACACAACCTTGTGAAACTACTAAAAACCACTGAATTTTACACTTTAAAAGGGAATTATTATAACTTGTAAATTATTTCTCAATTGAAAAAAACACACACAAGATACCACTAAACACCCACAAAAATTAAAAAAACTGACCATGCCAAATGATGGTCAGGATATAGAGCAATTGGAACTGTATTCAATGATTGGTGGGGAAGAGACAGTTTTTATAAAGTTAACCATACATTTACCACATGTCCCAGCTATTTCAAGAGAAACGAAAACAGATGTCCACAAAAAAAGACTTTTACAGAAATGTTTTTTATTGATAATAGCCCCAAACTGGAATCCATCAAAATGTCTAGCAACAGGTGAACAGATAAACAAATATTGTTAAATTCATACTATGCATCAATAAAAAACCTTTATACCAAACAACGTGGTTTAATTTCAGAAACGTTATGCCAAGCATAAAGGAGCGTACAATATGGTTCCACTTATATGAGGTTCTAGAATCAGCAAAACTACTCTATCATCAGTGTTTGTTTGGGGCATGAGGAGAGGAGTTGACTTAGGGGGCATGAGACAACTTCTTCGGAGTGATGGAAATGTTTTCTATTTTGCTTGGAGTGGTAGTTACATGAGTGTGTCCATTTGTCAAAGCTCACCTAATTGTATGCTTTAAATTGGTGCATTTTATAGTGTACATATGTCTTTATCTATATTATCTATTTAGCCACCTATTATTTAATGAAGTTTATTTTAAAGTGTATGAAATGTTTCAAAGAAACGAAATATGGAATATAGTATGGACAGACAGCTTTTAAAAATAACCAAACAGAATTCTTAGGATTGGAAAATTTAATAGTTGAAATTAAAACCTAATAAATGGATTAGATTAGACGTAAATGGAGAGAGAAAGGTAAAGCTCATGAAGTTACTCAATGTAGCACAGAAAGACAAAAAGATGAAAACTATGAAAGAGAGGCTAGAGACACGAGTGTCAGAATAAGAGGGTCCAGGACAGCAGGTGTGGCTCAAGCAGCCGAGCGCCCCCTTCCCACATGGGAGGTCCTGGGTTTGGTTCCCGGTGCCTTCTAAAAACAAAACAAAACAAACAGCAAGAAAAAAATTTAAAAAAAAACAACTTTGAGGGGCTGATGTGGCTGTGGTTGAGCGCCAACTTCCCACATATGAGGTCCCGGGTTCAATTCCTGGCCCCAGCACTTAAAAAAAAAAGAAAGTCCAACATATGTGTAATCAGAATTTTAGAGAGAGATAACAAAACGGAGAAAGAATACATCTTTGCACAGATAATGGCTGAGGATTTCACAGAATGATGAAAAGCATGAATTGGGAAGTGGATGTGGCTCAAGTGGTTGGGCATCCGTCCACCATTTGGAAGGACCTGGGTTCGATCCCTAGGACCTCCTGGTAAAATAAAAAGGTGGGCAGGTGAGCTGAGCCTGTGCGGATGCGCAGCAAGCCACGCAGCAAGATGATGACACAACAAAAGAGAGACGCAGGGGAGAACAAAGGCGAGGTGCGCCAGAAACCAGGAACTGAGGTGGCACAAGTGACAGGGTGCCTCTCTCCCACATTGCAGATCCCCAGGATCGAATCCTGGTGAAGCCTGGAGAAGAAAAATGAGAAGAGAAGGCAAGAAACAGACACAGAAGATCATCCAGAGAATGGACACAGGCGGCAAGCGGCGGGGGGGAGACGGGGGGACGGGACGGACTCATAGAACTGTACACCAAAAG